>JAXCGZ010015373.1:85000-92177 GCA_037179515.1 Halocaridina rubra | reverse complement strand
TCCCCTTATAAAGGGAGTGGTTTAGTCAAAGCAAAAACTTGACTCTCTTCAGGTAAAAAATAAAGAGGAAGGGATATCCAGCCCCCTTACTTCGCTGCATTTAATCGACTCTTACCGCACGCAGGGGAACACGGGGGAGGTATTCTTGCTCCCTTCCCACGGGAGAAGGTAAAATATACCTCATATCACTCCCACCGACGAAGCTAAAGGCCGGGATGCTGGCGTCAGCACAGCCTTATTATTATGTAAATATATGCCGGAGAAGCAAAGATTTTTGAATAAGAGTTCGGATACCCAATATTCAACGCCATGGATTTCAAAGACAGGCCCCAAATAAAAAAAAATATATATAAATATATGGAGTCATATTTGAACTTTGAGACGAGAAAGATTGATAGACTTTGAGTTGCATAAGTAGATATACTACGTTTTTTGCTTATATAGTTATATGTGAGTCTATAAAACATTCTATATAGCTATCTATCTATCTATCTATATGTGTTTGTGCTTATCTATCTATCTATCTATCTATCTATCTATCTATCTATCTATCTATCTATCTATATGTGTTTGTACTTATCTACCTATCTATCTACCTATCTGTCTATCTATCTATCTATTTATCTATCTATATATATATAGCTAGCTAGCTCTCTATATAGCTTGATAGATAGCTAGTTAGCTATCTATCTGGAAAGTTACGTAAAAGATATTTTGACTCTCTGTCTCCTATGTGTGTGTGTGTGTGTGATTACCTAATTGTGATTACCTAATTGTGTTTACGGGAAAGAGCCCAAAGCTCGTATCTTCCCGTCTCCTGATCGGTTCCATTTTTAGACTTAGTGATACTTATCATACCTGTCCTTAAAACTATGGATTGAGGTAGCATTAACTACCTCCTCGCTTAGCGAATTCCAATTATCAACTACTCTTACACTGAAAAAGTATTTCCTTACATCCTGCAAACAAGTTTTCTTCCGAAGCTTCAAACTATGACCTCTAGTTCTAGAGCCAGCCATATCGAAATATCGATCCCTATCCACTCTATCATAACCATGAAGGAATTTAAAGACTGTCACCATATCCCCCCTTACTCTTCTAGCTTCGAGTGATGGCAAGTCTAATTCCCTCAGCCTCTCATCATAACCGAGATTGCGTATTTCTGGCACCAGTTTCGTGGCATGTCTTTGAACTTTTTCAAGCTTAGCTATGTGCTTTTTCAAGTGCGGATTCCAAAAGGGGGCTGCATATTCGAGTTTTGGCCTCACATAGGTTACATAAATATTTCTGAACATTTCCTTGTCCATGTGCCTGAAGGCTACCCTTACATTTGATAAGAATGCATATGCTGCCCTTACTACGCCATTTATATGTATTTCTGGAGACAAATCTGCCAATATGTTTACTCCTAGATCTCTCTCATTTTCTGTCTCCTGAAGTTGTACTCCAGCCACCGAGTAGTCAAGCTTGGGCCTTCTTGCACTTGTACCCATTCTCATTACCTTACATTTTGAGGTATTGAATTTCATTAGCCACTTTTCTGACCATTCATGCAGATTATTTAGATCCTCCTGAAGTTCTCTACCATTGTTCTCGTTTTTTACTTTCTTCACAATCTTTGCATCATCTGCAAACATATTCATGAATGAATTTACAGACTCTGGTAGGTCATTTACATATACAAGGAACAAAAGTGGCCCTAAAACTGAACCCTGTGGAACTCCACTACTAACTCTTCTCCATTCAGACACTGAGTGTCTTACTCTAACCCTCTGTTCCCTTCCTTCTAAGTAAGTTTTTATCCATTCCAAGACATTTCCACCTATTCTAGCCATTGATTGCAGCTTCCTAATAAGTCTCCCATGTGGAACAGTGTCAAACGCTTTCTGGAAGTCTAGGAATATGCAATCTGCCCAGCCCTCTCTTTCCTGTAAGATTTGGCTTACCTCATCATAAAATTCTAATAAGTTTGTTACTGTTGATCTTCCTTCTCTGAAGCCATGTTGCCTCACTGACAAAAAGTTGGAGGATTCCAAGTGAAGAGAGATATGTTTCCTTAGTAGTTTCTCCATAAGTTTGCAAACTATGCTGGTCAAGGAAACTGGTCTATAGTTCAGAGCCGTATCCCTCCTTCCCTTTTTGAAGATAGGTATCACATTTGCTTGTTTCCAGCATCTTGGAATCTCCCCCGACTCCAATGACTCCTTAAATATGATACTTAGTGCCACTGATATTGTGTTTGCGCATCTTTTAAGCACATGAGGGGATATGTCATCAGGACCTGTAGCTTTATGAACATCTAAATCCATCAGCGCTTTGCATACCTCTGTGGCTGTAAGGTTGATGTTCTCTAATACCGGCCCTTGAGCTTCTATCACTGCAATCTGAGGGGGTGGGGTATTTTCTACTGTAAATACTGACTGAAACTCCTTGTTCAATTCTTTGCAGATCTCTTCGTCCGTCTCAGTGATGCTTCCATCCGCTCTCTTTAGCCTTAAAACCTGTTCTTTTACCTTCAGTTTTCCTCTGATAAAGCTGTGGAAAAGCTTGGGATTTTCTTTAGCCTTCCTGGTGATGTCCCTCTCATAATCTTTCTCTGCCTCTCTCCTTTTACTTAGGTAGTCATTTCTTGCTCTTTTGTAGGTTTGCCAGGCATTTATGTTTTTTCTCCTCCTATACCTTTTCCAGCATTTGTCTCTCCACTCCTTAGCTCTTTTACACCCATTATCGAACCATTTCTCTCTGGCATGAATTACACCTACTTTGGTGACAGGTATGCAGCAATCTACTATCTTCCCATATTTCTCACAAAAGATGTCATACATTTCTTGTACAGATTTGTTGTAAAATAAGGTTCTCCAGTCAATAACTGCAAAAAGCTCATTCATTTTGATGTAATCTCCTTTCTGATAGTTCCTCCTCATGTCCTCAGTGCCTCTACTCTCAGGAAGAATGTCTTCAATGATATACTCCATCAACAACACACAGTGGTCACTCTTTCCAATTGGTGGTTCATACTCAATATTTTCAATATCCAACACATTATCTGTGAACACCAGATCAAGTAGTGATGGCTCATCCCCACCCCTGGCTCTTGTTGGTTCCATTACATGTTGGTGTAGGAAATTCCGTTGTACGCAATCTAGGAATCTTGCCCCAAAGGAGTCCTCACCACTGTGTGGGTCAAGATTTATCCAATCTATCTCTTTATGATTAAAGTCTCCCATAATCAAAATCCTACATTTTTTCTCCCGCGCCATGTTAACAACTGAGTTTATGACTTCAATCGTACCTATATGACTTTCCTCATAAATTTCAAGCCTATTTTGGTTCCTTGGTGGGTTGTATACAACAGTTATTATAATGCTCTCTGACCCAGTATTTATGCGAGCAACAAGAAATTCCCTGAACTCACTTTCTATAGCCAAGTTTATCTCTTCAACTTGAATCCTCTCACTTATGAGCAGTGCTATCCCTCCACCAGTCCTCTCAGATCTTTCGACCCTTAGTATTCTGAAGCCCTTAGGAAAAACTGTGACACTGTTTATGTCCTCACTCAACTTAGTCTCTGTAATTGCTACTATATCTGCCTTACTGTTGTGAATCCTATCTTTTAATTCTACTGCCTTACCAGCTAATCCATCAGCATTTGTGTATAACAATCTTAATGAGGCCCCATCCCCTGATCTTCTGTCATTATCTTCTTTATCTCCCCTTTGTCTGGAAGTATTCCGTAACGAAAATTTTTCTTCTCTTCTTCATTTCTTTCATCATTTAACCTTCTTGCCTCTTGCAACAAGTTTTTGATCTTTCCCATCTCTTCCTGTGTTCTGTATCGTCTAATGAACACTTCTTTGCATTCTTGAAGGTCTTTTAGACTTTTTTTTCTCAACAATATTTCCCTACATGTCTCCCCTCTCTCAAAGGTTACTTTTGTTGGTCTCGGCTTTCCTTCCCTCGAATATTTACCTAGTTGGTGTATGTTTACAATATCCTCAGGACCACATACTACTCCAAGCTTTCTTATCAGGTCTACAACGTTAGCTTTATTTTCTTCAAGTCTCCCCTGCCATGTTGGCTCCTGGGATTCACTTATGCCTGAGATTACCACTGTCTTCTCCTTATCAAGTGCCTGTCTGATGAGTGGGTTTGCCCTTTCCATCACAACGTCTTTCATTTTTTCGATTACTGTCTCTTTATAGTCAACTGTTTGTATGTTTTCCAGTGCCACCACCTTTACAGCCTCTTTTACTGCCACATTCCCCTTTAGTGCATCAGCAAAGGACGTTTTCATGGCATCATTTTCCATATTCAGCTCCTGGAACTCTTTTCTGAACTGTTCAATGTTTTCCTTAATCTGAACATTCCAAGCAGCAATCTCGTCTCTCTCAGAAGATAGCAGTGAACTAACATCTAATTCCTTTAGGTTGTCATTTAGCTGTTTGTTTTTATCTTCTTGATTAGAAATTCTAGATTCTAGTTGACTCTTTTCCCCTTCCAGCTTCTTTATTCTTTTTTCTAGTTCCTTTCTCTCCTGCCCTTGTGCTTTATTTGCTTCCTCCAAAGATCTTATTTGTTCTCTGAGTGTTTCATTCTCTTTCATTTCTCCATCCATATTCCGAATTTTATCATCAAGGCTTGTAACCATTTCCTCTAACTTCTTGATTCTCTGTTTAAGTCCTCTGATGACTACCCCTTCTCCCGACCCATGGGTGGGAGAGGTTTGGGACAGAGATGGCTTCATTTTTATGTTCTCCCTCTCACAGAATATAGAAAGAAGACGAGAAAGAGGAAAAAAAAAAAGAAAAGAGAAAAACTTCTAATTTACCTTCACACAGAATTTTTATATCTCCATATAAGTGCTATTTAGTGACTCAGTTTGTCTCCTTTCTGGTAACACACATCTTAACTTAAAAACTTGACCATGGTAATTTAAGTATAAAAAGAAAAAGAAAAACAAAAGTCAAACCTGAAGGAAAATTCGAATTTGTGTTCGAGGTGGCACCCACCTGTTTCTGTTATATATTCTTCCTAACTGATAAACTGACTTGCTAACCAAGATATGTTATCACGGGATTTAGACTTTACATTTAACTCAATATATATACAAAATAACAAAATAGCAAACGAGAAAGCTAAAAGAAAAGCAAAAAAAATGAAGAAAATAGGACTGCTGTACTACTTGGCAACTTAACTCAGTACTGTTGACAGGTGGGTATTTGGTAATTTTTTTTTCTTTTATTATTCAATTTTTTCGTGTATCAAACTAACTAACTAGTTAATATAAATGGGAAGGATACTGTTTTTAACAATATATAGAACCACAGGATCAGGTAAAACGGCTTAAGAGCTTTCCCCAGTTTACACAAAAAATTAGGTAATGTGGTGTGAGGCTCCACGTCTGGCAACTCTTCTAGATTTCCCTCAAGGCAGAAACTGGACGGCAGCTTCTCTCTCTTCCTCACGAAAAAGTTCTCAATTTTTTTCCTTTAATATGAACAGTCTCGTCTTACAACAAATATTAGTTTTTGTACTCACAATACTCTGCAGGATTTCAGATTTTTGGAAATTATGGTAAAGTTTTCCACTAAGCACTTTAGTCACTCGAAACAGTTTAAAATTTAAGAGGAGCAATTCCGTGTGTCACTGAACGCGCGGTGTGTGTGTGTGTGTGTGTGCATCTATCTATATAAGCTCTCCAGAAGGGTAAAGCACTCCTACATACTTACAGGTACTCAAACATTCCTGAAAGCTTAAAAACATATTATTATGCAAATCTTGAAACTGTTATAATATCCATAAGTTTATAAAATCCTGATAACTTTATAGCACGGAAAAGAGAGAGATATCATCAAAGAGACATACCTAGCCATATTGTATGGAATACCTTGTTTCCAGGTAAAAAAAAAAAAAAAAAAAAAGTTTGTTAATATATCACAAAAGCTTATGAAAGTTTGAGTATTATAATAACTTATAGTTACAAAAGTTTCGTATCCAGGTATATTTAATATCAAACTGTGTGAATAGAGTTCAGCCACATGAAATTAAATTTAATCCTAGTCAGAGTATTTTCTAAACATTCAACAAATTACTATTACCAGAAATGTATTTCTAATTTCAACCAATGTGACAATGACACACACAGATATTCGTGAGACTTGCATAATTCACAAAATCCATATAAATGGGTAAATATATATAAACGTAAATACAAGGGAGAAATGGCTTAGACACAGGACAAATTAGTTCAAAACTTTTTGAGACGAGGTTACACTCAAGGGAACTGGGACCTGAGCAGGGACCTGAGCAGTTACCCGAGCAGGGACCTGAGCAGTTACCTGAGCAGGGATAAATAGATGTCTGTATCAGCCATTGTGGTTAATTAGAGGGGTTTCCACATCAACCAACGTGGTTAATAGAAGAGCTATTAACACCAGCCATTGTGATTGAGAGAAAGGCTGTCTTTAGCATCGGAGAATATTTTTGCTTCGGTCACCGTGGTTATAATGTGTCGAAAACATTTACTTTGCTTAAAAGAACTGGCTATAGCAACCAATGTGGTTAAGAGCATGTAGTCCTCTCTCTCTCTCTCTCTCTCTCTCTCTCTCTCTCTCTCTCTCTCTCTCTCTCCTCTCTCTCTCTCTCTCTCTCTCTCCTCTCTCTCTCTCTCCTCTCTCTCTCTCTCTCCATAAAGCGAAAATAGATGAATTAAAACCCTCTCAACCACCGATATCTAATCTCAAATTACTTACCTCCCTTCAAGAGGCCCCAGGACGCAAATAATACTGATTTTTAAGGCTTTTGATGATTTAATGTAAATTCCTATCTTGAATCTTTATTGCCAAAATTAAAAAAGCCCTTATTTATTAAGCGTAATTAGAATGCCTTCCATACTTCAAAACTCTTACACTCAGAAACATTCCCTATAGTTTTTTAAGGCCTTTGTGTGTGTGCGTGTGTGTGTGTGTGTGTGTGTGTGTGTGTGTGTTACCTAATTGTGATTACCTAATTGTGCTTACGGGAAAGAGCCCAAAGCTCGTATCTTCCCGTCTCCTCATCGGTTCCATTTTAGACTTAGTGATACTTATCATACCTGTCCTTAAAACTATGGATTGAGATAGCATTAACTACCTCCTCGCTTAACCAATTCCAATTATCAACTACTCTTACACTGAAA
>JAXCGZ010015373.1:50000-80000 GCA_037179515.1 Halocaridina rubra | reverse complement strand
TGAGCTCAGAGTACTACAGCATATATATATATATATATATATATATATATATATATATATATATATATATATATATATATATTATATATATATATATATATATATATATATTAATAACACTTAACTGTTAACATACAGTCTAAAATGGTAGGAAAAGCCCATTGAATAAAACAACGAATATATATATATATATATATATATATATATATATATATATATATATATATATATATATATATATATATATATATATATATATAACCAAATAAGCAATTACATATGTGAAAACATGAATGATTTTTTACCCCGACTGGGACTTGAACCTAGGATTTATAATTACTAAGTCAAGGCGCTACCAACTACACACCACAGAATGTTAAAAGGAATCCAACCTTATAGCTTATATCTGCTATACTTAGGAATTGAATTAAATGTGAAAATGAAGCCACGAGTGAGGTTGGGGAATCTGTAATATGAAAATAGTGGCATTCAGATAGAATGCGTCATTCCTAAGTATTGCAGATATAAGCTATAAGGTTGAATTCCTTTTAACCTTCTGTGGTGTGTAGTTGGTAGCGCCTTGACTTAGTAATTATAAGTCCTAGGTTCAAGTCCCGGTCGTGGTAAAAAATGATTCATATATATATATATATATATATATATATATATATATATATATATATATATATATATATATATATATATATATATATATATATATATATATATATCTGTGCGCGCGCGCGTGTGTGTGTGTGTGTATGCGTGTGTGTGTGTATGTGTGTTCACAGATGTTGATTTTAAAAAACTGTACGCCAAGGACCACATTAACAATAAACTCAGTATACACAAAGCTACAATAAAGTGGGAAAAAGTTGAACACGTGGCCAATAGAGAGATCCTAAGGAACATTGCCTCCAGGGAACTCCATCCTCCCCTTGAGGTACTCCACTGTCACTCGTAGTGCACTTCATCGGTGCTCTTTCCTCTTCCTACAGGCAGTTCCTCTTCCTTCCTCTTGCCCTCTTCCTCGTTTCTTCCTCTTATACCCAATATCTCCACATTATCTCTTTCTCACGACCAACTCTGCTTTAAAACTTTATTTTTATTTATTTTTTTTTTGCTAGCATGACACCAGGAAGGGGTAAAGAAGATTGCCCTCATGGGTCCCGGGCATTAAGAAAACAGATGATATGGCTGTCATCATAATATGGCTTAACAGAAACTTAACTTGAATATTCGAATGATAATGAAAAAAAAAAAGTAGAGAATCAAGCTGGCCGGGAAGAGAACGACAGGAAAAAAAGCCACAGATAAAAATTCATAGGTTATGTTAGGTTTGGTTAGGTAGATTAGGTAAAGTTTGTTTAGGTTAGACTATTTTTCCTGTGACTTTTCTGTGACATTTATTTTTACCTGTGACTTTTTTTTTAAGCTGTGACTTTTTTTCCCTTTAATTGTTTTGCCTGTAACATTTTACCTGTGACATTTTACCTGTGACATTTTACCTGTGGCATTTTACCTGTGACTTTTTTACCTGTGACATTTTACCTGTGACATTTTTTACCTGTGATTTTATTAACCTGTAACCTTTTTTTAACCTTAATTTGAATCAAGATGCTATTGATTATACACATAATTAGGCCCTTACGTTCTAAACCCTCTCCCTGGTGACATTTGATGTATGTACGGCCTTACCTGATGTTTACAAGAGGGATCTCACGACGCGACGCAATTTTGATGGCGTGAAATTTCTTCAGGGGTTGAATATAATAAAAGAAGTAATTTTTGTTTTTCTGTGAAATTTTCGATGCTTTCCTTTAAACTATTCTTAATAATAATCTATCTTGGTATTAATAACCATTCTTCAATGTGATATAAGTGATAGAAGTTTTTCAGCATTAAAAAAAAAATCTTACCCTATATAATTCATTGAACTTTTTTATATGAATCACAAAAATTCTCACTGTATCAGATTTTGCGTTTCTAAATTATTATTAAAGTTAGATTTAACAGGTTTGCCTAAACACATCCCTCAATTTGCATGACGTAAATAGATAAAATTATCTTTCAAATGACTTGATAAATGACTCAAGCATTGAATCAAAGTTCATTAACAAACTCTCTTGATACAGACGATAGCCCATTTACGATGCAGATAGCTAATCTAGCCATCAGGCGTCCATAGTATCTGTACAACCGTATCTATATCTACATCTTCAAAGTCTACCATCATGATTTAAGGACACTCAATTCACTGACATTCTGCAATTTCTGCAACCTTAAGTGCCTCTGACCCATTTGAGTATCGAGCTATAAAAAAAAACTCAAACTAGCCTTGATGATTGCTTGATTTGGACCTAAGATAATAAAAACTGCACAACTTACTTGTTTAAAATGCGCCCGAAATGTGTTTCAGCATAAAAGCTCTTCTGTACTTAGGTTTATATAACAAACCTTATTATATAATACCAAGAGCAGACTGGGTATGCGTTCCAAAAAATGGAACAAAATTAATTTAGTACAGCCACTGCCCTCTACACTCGAGCCCTTGAAGAGATCTCTTGTGGTGTCACAAGCAACCCTCTTCACGTTCCATATTTTCTTAAACAACGTGTTGTGGAAAGGCCTTATTCATTGATATTAATTGCTCTCTCTCTCTCTCTCTCTCTCTCTCTCTCTCTCTCTCTCTCTCTCTCTCTCTCTCTCTCAAGGAACTCCGTCATTCACTTGTCTCATATAGTACTTAGATATTAATTACTCTCTCTCTCTCTCTCTCTCTCTCTCTCTCTCTCTCTCTCTCTCTCTCTCTCTCTCTCTCTCTCTCTCTCTCTCTCTCTCTCTCGGAACTCCGTCATTCACTTGGCTCATATAGTACTTAGACATTAATTACTCTCTCTCTCTCTCTCTCTCTCTCTCTCTCTCTCTCTCTCTCTCTCTCTCTCTCTCTCTCTCTCTCTCTCTCTCTCTCTCTCTCTCCTCTCTCTCTCTCTCTCTCTCAATCTCTTTCTCTCTCTCTCTCTCTCTCTAAAGGGATTGCATCCCTCACTTGTCTCATATAGTACTTTCAAGTTTGCTCTGAAATTTCTCCTGTCGCTCTACCATCTTTAAATCAAGCTATATCACTTTCTTGCTTTATATCCAATCGCATCAAAAACTCCAGTGCTCACACCCATCATCCAGAGTTCAGATTCTCCGCGTGGTTGCGAGTTCGAATTCCCCCGAAGTTCTAAAACGTTGTCCATAAATAATATAACTGTTAATTGCACGGTTTCATTGTGGATATATATACTTTAATTCCACGTACAACTGTTATACTTTGATACAGAGATAAAGAAAATTAACTTTCACACACACAGGCACGCACACAAACACACACACACACACACACACACACACAGGAAGGGAACAGAGGGTTAGAGTAAGACACTCAGTGTCTGAATGGAGAAGAGTTAGTAGTGGAGTTCCACAGGGTTCAGTTTTAGGGCCACTTTTGTTCCTTGTATATGTAAATGACCTACCAGAGTCTGTAAATTCATTCATGAATATGTTTGCAGATGATGCAAAGATTGTGAAGAAAGTAAAAAACGAGAAAAATGGTAGAGAACTTCAGGAGAATCTAAATAATCTGCATGAGTGGTCAGAAAAGTGGCTAATGAAATTCAATGCTTCAGAATGTAAGGTAATGAGAATGGGTACAAGTGCAAGAAGGCCCAAGCTTGACTACTCGGTGGCTGGAGTACAACTTCAAGAGACAGAAAATGAGAGAGATCTAGGAGTAAACAGACTGGCAGATTTGTCTCCAGAAATACATATAAATGGCATAGTAAGGGCAGCATATGCATTCTTATCAAATGTAAGGGTAGCCTTCAGGCACATGGACAAGGAAATGTTCAGAAATATTTATGTAACCTATGTGAGGCCAAAACTCGAATATGCAGCCCCCTTTTGGAATCCGCACTTGAAAAAGCACATAGCTAAGCTTGAAAAAGTTCAAAGACATGCCACGAAACTGGTGCCAGAAATACGCAATCTCAGTTATGATAAGAGACTGAGGGAATTAGACTTACCATCACTCGAAGCTAGAAGAGTGAGGGGGGATATGGTGACAGTCTTTAAATTCCTTCATGGTTATGATAGAGTGGATAGGGATCGATATTTTGATATGGCTGGCTCTAGAACTAGAGGTCATAGTTTGAAGCTTCGTAAGAAAACTTCTTTGCAGGATGTAAGGAAATACTTTTTCAGTGTAAGAGTAGTTGATAATTGGAATTGGCTAAGCGAGGAGGTAGTTAATGATATCTCAATCCATAGTTTTAAGGACAGGTATGATATGTATCACTAAGTATAAAATGGAACCGATCAGGAGACGGGAAGATACGAGCTTTGGGCTCTTTCCCGTAAACACAATTAGGTAATCACAATTAGGTAATCACACACACACAAGCAAGAAGTATGTTTTTCACAAGGATATGAGAGAGAGAGAGAGAGAGAGAGAGAGAGAGAGAGAGAGAGAGAGAGAGAGAGAGAGAGAGAGAGAGAGAGAGAGAGAGAGAGAGAGAGAGAGAGAGCGCATCTACTTAGCTGAATAGAGAGCTACAGAGCTGTTTACACATCTATTATGCAATAAGCTTAGCGTAAAAAGCTTTTGCACTTGCGACGGCTCTAAGCTTGAAATCCTAAGGCTTAGAGACGGGAACATAGGTAAAGAAGACGAGCAAATGTGAACTGTGGAAGAAGAAGAAGAAGAAGAGGAGGAGGAGGAGGAGGAGGAGGAGGAGACGGCGACGAAGAAGAAGAAGATTATTAACAGGAAAATCCAGCTGGGATCCCCTCAAAGTGCCGCCCGAGAGGTGAATAGGTTAGACTTCCTCAAGTTCTCTTGTTTCATATTCTGTTACACCGTTAGATAAATACCTTCCCAAATCCGCCCTTCACTTAATAAATAAATAAATAAATATATATATATATATATATATATATATATATATATATATATATATATATATATATATATATATATATATAAATAGATAAACAAATAAATAAATAAATAAGTAAATAACCTGTTTCGCCTTTAAGGTAAATTATGAATAAGAGAGTTAAAGTGAAGTTACATTTGGTGTAAAATAATGAAAAAACGAAAAACCGAATTTGGTAACCAAAGGGTGTTAAATATGCAAATATACACAGGAGGTTTTGCAGATATATATGGAAATATATCATAACCTCATCATGAGACTGGGAACTGAGTGTGTGATATATATATATATATATATATATATATATATATATATATATATATATATATATATATATATATATATATATATATATATATATATATATGAATCATTCTTTTACCCCGACCGGGACTCGAACCTAGGACTTATGATTACTAAGTCAAGGCGCTACCACTATACCACAGAAGGTTAAAAGGAATCCAACCTTATAGCTTATATCTGCTATACTTAGGAATGAACGCATTTTAACTGAATGCCACTATGTTCATATATATATATATATATATATATATATATATATATATATATATATATATATATATATATATATATATATATATATATATACATGCATACATATTTACATCCAAGTGCATTTAAAGAATAAACAGTGCGAAAGATAATTAACAAAATTGAAAAAATAAAGATAATGATATTGGGAAAGAAGAGACTGATGCTAATAATAATGCAAATAACAATAGTAATAATCCTAAAAATAATAATAATACCAATAATAATAATAACAATAGTAACAACAATAACAACCAATACAATAATGATAATAATAGTGATATAAATAATAACAAAAATCAACAGCAATAATAATAATAAAAATAATAAAATGAAGGACAATATCAATTTGTCTAGGGGGCAATGGACCCCTGACATATTTGAACATAACATAAGAACATAAGAATAGGGGACACTGCAACATGCCTACTGGCACACACGAGGCAGCTCCATTTTTTAATGATATTTTCATTATGTCTAACCTATTATATTCTACTCTACTTATTTATTCAATTTTTCTTTATATGATTCTTCTAATAATCACTAACCTATTCATACCCACCCTGCCTCTGTCATATGTCTATCTAATCTACATTTGAAGGTGTCTAAGGTATTTGCATTTATTATAAGAACATGAGAACATAAGAATAGAGGACACTGCAACATGCCTACTGGCACACACGAGGCAGCTCCATTTTTGAGTTGTATTTTCAGCATGTCTAACCTATTCTATTCTACTCTACTTATTTATTCTATTTTTCTTTTTATGATTTTTCTAATAAGCACTAACCTATTCATACCCACCCTACCTCTGTCATATGTCTATCTAATCTACATTTGAAGGTGTCTAAAGTATTGGCATTTACTATCATACTAGGAAGCTTGTTCCATGCATCAGCTACTCTATTACCAAACCAATTTTTACCAATTTCCCTTCTGAACCTAAATTTATCAAGCTTAAATCCATTATTACGAGTTCTGGTTTGATCATGAATTTTTAAAACTTTATTAATATCTCCCTTGTTAATCCCTTTAAACCATTTATACACTTCAATCATATCCCCCCTAACTCTTCGCCTCTCTAGAGAATGTAGATTAAGTTTTTTTAATCTGTCCTCATATGGTAGATTTCTGATATTGTGTATCATCTTGGTCATTCTTCGCTGCACTCTCTCCAAGGATTCAATTTCCATTCTATAATAGGGTGACCAGAATTGCACAGCATAATCTAAATGGGGCCTAACTAATGCAAGATAGAGCTGCAAAATAACTTTTTCCGTCCTATTGCTAACGCTTCTTGAGATAAATTCTAAAATTCTGTTTGCTTTATTTCTGACTGCTGTGCATTGCTCTCTTGGCTTAAGACTACTACTCACAAGAACTCCCAAATCCCTTTCACACTGAGAACTCATGATTTCATGGTTATTTAGCTTATAACTAGTATTGTCTTTTATAGTACCCATTTTAACTACTTTATATTTTTCAACATTAAATTCCATTTGCCATTTGTCCGACCATTCAGATAATCTATTTAGATCTTCCTGTAAAGCATGAATGTCTTCTTTTCCATTTATAGTTCTACCTATGTTAGTGTCGTCTGCGAATTTACTTAGGTTACTACTGATATCCGAATCCATATTATTTAGATATACGATGAATAATAGGGGACCCAGTACCGAGCCTTGTGGTACCCCGCTAGTAACCGAGCCCCACTCTGATTTCTCTCCATTTATGCAAACCCTCTGTTTTCTGTCTTTTAACCATTGTTTGATCCATCTGAGAACAGCTCCTCCTATACCATGAGCTTCCAGCTTTTTAATTAATCTTTTGTGAGGAACTCTATCAAAAGCTTTGCTAAAATCTAGCTATATTGTATCATATTCTTTGCCACAATCTACTGCCTCGTAAACTTCTGAATAAAAAGACAGTAAGTTTGTAAGACACGAAAAACCCTTAAGAAACCCGTGTTGTGAAAGTTTTATCAGTCTGTGTAATTCTAGATGTGCCCTTATTTTATTTGCAATTATGGATTCTAGGATCTTACCCACTGTTGACGTTAAACTTACCGGCCTATAATTATTCTTTTTAACTCGTTCTCCTTTTTTAAATATTGGTACCACATCTGCCAATTTCCATTCCATGGGTACCGATCCTAATTTTATTGAATTATTAAATAATGCAGTTAGTGGACAACTAAGCTCTTCCTTGCATTCCTTTAATATTCTAGCATATATTCCATCAGGTCCCGGAGATTTATGAGCCTTTAATTTATCTATTTCTTTTATTACCTCCTCTCTCGTAATATTTATTGAACTAAGCATTTTATCGGGACTGTCTCTGTAAATGGATTCTACTTCCTGAATATTTTCCAAGTTTTCATTGGTAAATACAGATAAGAAATAATCATTTAAACATGTACACATCACTTTATCGTCATCTGTGATATGGCCATTGGCTACTTCAATTGGTCCGACTTTTTCCTTAAATTTTGTTTGATAATGCTGATAAAACCCTTTAGGATTTTCTTTAGCTTCTCCTGCTATTCTAACTTCGTATTTTCTTTTCGACTCTCTAACTATCTTTTTAACTTCCCTGTTTAACTGTATATATTGCTGCCTCACATGCTCTTCACCTCTTTTTAGTTTCCTGTATATTCCCCTTTTAATACCTATAAGATTCTTTATTCTATTGTTCATCCATTTAGGGTCATTTTTTCTTGATCTGCAATGTTTCATGGGAATATAGTCTCTCTGACTATTCTTAAGAGTCATGACAAAATTGTTATATTCCTCATCCAAATTTATATTAACTGACGGACTGCTGTTCTTTCCTGTGAGAGAATTTAATGTATTGATCTTATCTTGTGATAATCCTTGGCATGTGGTACTCAAATTTCGGGGTAATCCGCTACCTGCGACCTGACCTGCTGGATTAACTACCCACATCTGTACCCCAGAAATCCCTTCCCATACCTCATTAGATAATTTAGTTTTTAAGCCCTCAAAATCTCCTGCTCTAAAGTTTGGAACAATATTCTTATTTTCCTTTCTAGTTTCCTTGAAAATTATGTTAAATCTAATGGAATCATGGTCACTGTTGCCCAATTTTTCACCAACTTCTAAATTTGTAACCATATTCTCTCTATTACTAAGAACTAAATCTAGTGTATTCACCCCCCCCCCCCGTGTTGCTTCAAGTACATGCTGAGAAAGGAAATTGTCTTCTACTACTTCCAAAAACTCCTTAGAGCTACTATCACCTGTTATGGTTTCCCAGTTAATATGTCTAAAATTAAAATCGCCTACAATGCAAACTCTATTTGACCTGGTCACTTTAGAAATTTCATCGTATATAACTTGCGACTTTATATTGTCTAGATCAGGTGGTCTGTAGACTACTCCTACTACTAGACTTTCTATATTATTTTTAATTTCAACCCATAAGGTTTCTGAATTTAGATTTGTCTTGATTCCAGACTTAATGCAGCTTCTGAGGCTATCTTTAATATACATAATTACCCCTCCCCCTCTTTTATCTGCACTACGATCAGCATTATAAAGTTTATATCCTGTAAAGGGGGGTTTACACGGTCAAACGCTTCGTCGAGCGCGGTTCGACAGACAAGTGTTTGAAGTGATGTTCGAACGTGTGAACGGGGTATTTGGTTGTCGAACACGTTCGACAAACGTGTTCGACAACCAAATACCCCGTTCACACGTTCGAACATCACTTCAAATACATGTCTGTCGAACCGCGTTCGACGAACCGTTTGAAGTGATGCTTGAACGTGTGAACGGGGTATTTGGTTGTCGAATACGTTTGTCGAACGTGTTCGATAATCAAATACCCCGTTCACACGTTCGAAATCACTTCAAACACTTGTCTGTCGAACCGCGTTCGACGAACCGTTTGACCGTGTAAACTCCTCCTTTAGATGTTGTAAATTATGAAAATACATCAAAACATTCCACATAAGCTACACAAATAAATAAAAATGGCACTGTAAGGCTTGGCACTGATATTCTTGGAGAGGTCACAGGAGTGCCTCTGTTTACTTTATAGTTATGTGTTTTTGTTATTTGTTTGTGAGGTTCATCTCTCCCCTAAAAATATTAAAAGAAATGGAGCTCCTGAATAATTGGAACCATAAATTTTTAAGGTCTCAATTCTGCAGTTGGAGTAAAGTTGAGGTCCGTACTCTTTAGTTTGTCAACGATGGTAAAAGTCAAGCTCAAATTTTAACGTAATCTAGCCTAATCTTCAATTGGTGGTGAAGCTGAGGTCCGTATTCTATAGTTGTGTGTGTGTGTGTGTGTGTGTGTGTGTGTGTGTGTGTGTGTGTGTGTGTGTGTGTGTGTGTGTGGTGTGATTACCTAATTGTGCTTGCGGGAAAGAACCCCAAGCTCGTAACTTCCCGCCTCCTGGTCGGTTCCATTTTGTACTTAGTGATACTTATCGTACTTGTCCTTAAAACTATGGATTGAGTTAGTATTAACTACCTCCTCGCTTAGCCAATTACAATTATCAATTTCTTCTTACACTAAAAAAGTACTTCCTTACATCCTGCAAAGAAGTTTTCTCATGAAGCTTCAAATTATGACCTCTAGTTCTAGTGCCCGCTATATCAAAATGTCGATCCCTATCCACTCTGTCATAACCATGAAGAAATTTAAAAACTGTCACCATATCCCCTCTCAATCTTCTAGCTTCAAGTGATAGTAAGTCTAATTCCTTCAGCCTCTCATCATAATTGATATTGTGTATTTCTGGCACCAGTTTTGTGGTATGTTTTTTAACATTTACTAGCATAACTACGTGCTTTTTCAAGAGCGGATTCCAAAAACGGGCTGCGTATTCAAGCTTTGGCCTCACATAGGTTACATAAATATTTATGAACATTTTCTTGTCCATGTGCCTGAAAGCTACTGTTGCATTTGCTAAGAAAGCATATGCTACCCTTACTATGCCATTTATATGCATTTCTGGAGACAAGTCAGCCAGTGTGTTTACTCCTAGATCTCTCTCATTTTCTGTCTCTTGAAGTTGTACTCCTGCCACTGAGTAGTCAAGCTTGGGCCTTCTTGAACTTGTACCCATTCTCATTACCTTACATTTTGAAGTATTGAATTTCATTAGCCACTTTTCTGACCACTCATGCAGACTATTTAGATCTTGCTGAAGCTCTCTACCATTGTTCTCGTTTCTTACTTTCTTCACAATCTTTGTATCATCTGCAAATATATTCATGAATGAATTTACAGACTCTGGTAGGTCATTTACATATACAAGGAACAAAAATGGCCCTAAAACTAAACCCTGTGGTACTCCACTACTAACTCTTCTCCATTCAGACACTGAGAGTCTTACTCTAACCCTCTGTTCCCTTCCTTCTAAGTATGTTTTTATCCCTTCCAAGACATTTCCACCTATTCTAGCCATTGCTTGCAGCTTCATAATAAGTCTCCCGTGTGGGACAGTGTCAAATGCTTCCTGGAAGTCTAGGAATATGCAATCTGCCCAGTCCTCTCTTTCCTGAAAGATTCGGCTTACCCCATAATATTCTAATAAGTTTGTTACTGTTCATCCTGTATCGAGTATTACTATTACTACTTTATTATTACCATTAAACTGTAAACATTTTATTACAGTATGATTATTGTTATCATGATTTATGCGTATCTGTTAACTCAAGGTAATCTTAATTTTCTGTTCACTTTTTGCTTAATTACATGTCTCCTTATAAGTGTGCGCTTAGTTTTGTAAAGAATAGCCATTGTATAAAAGTTGAAATAAATGTTTGTTTGTTTGTTCTCTGTTGCCATGTTGTCTCACTGACAAAAAGTTGAAGGATTCCAAGTGAAGAGAGATATGTTTCCTTAGTAGTTTCTCCATAACTTTGCAAATTATGCTGGTCAAGAAAACAGGTCTATAATTTAGAGCCGTATCTTTCCTTCCCTTTTTAAAGATAGGTATCACGTTCGCTAGTTTCCAGCATCATGGAATCTCCCCTGACTCCAGCGACTTTTTAAATATGATGCTTATTGCCGCTGATATTGAATTTGCGGATTTTTTAAGTACATGAGGGGATACATCATCAGGGCCTGCAGCTTTATGGAGATCAATTTCCATCAGCGCTTTGCATACCTCTGTGGCTGAAAGGATGATGATGATGATGATGATGATGATGATGATGTGTGTGTGTGTGTGTGTGTGTGTGTGTGTGTGTGTGTGTGTGTGTGTGTGTGTGTGTGTGTGTGTGTGGATTACCTAATTGTGTTTACGGGAAAGAGCCCAAAGCTCGTATCTTCCCGTCTCCTCATCGGTTCCATTTTAGACTTAGTGATACTTATCATACCTGTCCTTAAAACTATGGATTGAGATAGCATTAACTACCTCCTCGCTTAGCCAATTCCAATTATCAACTACTCTTACACTGAAAAAGTATTTTCTTACATCCTGCAAAGAAGTTTTCTTACGAAGCTTCAAACTATGACCTCTAGTTCTAGAGCCAGCCATATCAAAATATCGATCCCTATCCACTCTATCATAACCATGAAGGAATTTAAAGACTGTCACCATATCCCCCCTCACTCTTCTAGCTTCGAGTGATGGTAAGTCTAATTCCCTCAGCCTCTCATCATAACTGAGATTGCGTATTTCTGGCACCAGTTTCGTGGCATGTCTTTGAACTTTTTCAAGCTTAGCTATGTGCTTTTTCAAGTGCGGTTTCCAAAAGGGGGCTGCATATTCGAGTTTTGGCCTCACATAGGTTACATAAATATTTCTGAACATTTCCTTGTCCATGTGCCTGAAGGCTACCCTTACATTTGATAAGAATGCATATGCTGCCCTTACTATGCCATTTATATGTATTTGTGTGTGTGTGTGTGTGTGTGTGTGTGTGTGTGTGTGTGTGTGTGTGTGTGTGTGTGTGTGTGTGTGTGTGTGTGTGTGTGTGCAATGTACAAGTCAATATTCACTTTTTCTGTGATAAATAAAATTTCCACCCATTTCTATATTTACAGCTTGCTAACCTAACCTCATGAATGCCACCGAACCGTGGCTAGACATCGTCGAATCTACCATCAGTCCAAGCCAGAGCCAGAGTAATGGCACTCTGGAAATCCTTAGCGAAGACCTCACTAGGAACGATGCCAACGAAATTCCAGGCACCAGTGCCAATGCCCTCATCAGTGACTTGATGCCGAGTGATGGTTTTTGGAATTATTCAGAAACTTTCGTCGAACTTAATAACCTAACCTGGGCGGTTGAGTTAGGAGTGCCAAAGCAATGGCTGGTTCATCATGCCCACGTCACAGTGCCATCTGAGTTGCACTATGTCGTGGCTACAATTCTGACCATCATTGGTGTTTTGGGCACTGCTGGGAATGCCATTGTATTGTGGGTTTTCACGAGGTAAGAAATCAACTTAAATTTTTTGGCATGTATATTATTTTTTTTCACATATCTTACTTGTATATGGAAAATTATATTCAATCTCAGAACAGGTAAAGATTATCGACCCCAGATCATTAAATAACTCCGTAAATGGTTAGGTTAGGTTAAATTAAGTAAAGTTAGAGTAGGTTAATTTATAGGAATATTTAATGTTATAGGGATCGTTAATCTTTAACTGGTTCTTATATTTTAATATATTACTTGTATGTGTAAAATGATACTCAATATTGGATCAAGTAAAGATTAGGCACCCACATATCAAATAATTCCGCAATTTGCTAGGTTAAGTCAGGTTAGGGAAGATTGAATTAATGCCTGACCTAACTTAATTAACCTAGCCTTACCTTACATGTTATGGGATTATTTAGTGTTCAAGGGGTCTCTAATCTTTACCGGATGGTTATTTTTTTTTCTCTAGCATATGTAAAATTATATTCAATCTCTCTACTTCCTACGTTAAAATAGCAATACAGTTAAAAAACACAACATTTTGCATCGATTTAATCATGTTTAGTAGACTATAGCCTAAGTTTAGCTCTCTCTGCTAAATGTACTACTGTGTTATACAGTTAGCATATAGGTCTAAGCTAAGTATTTATACTGTCGTTAGATGCCATGATTATATATTATTTGTTTATTTATTTATTCATTAATTCATTTATTAATTTTTTTTAGCATATCACTTACTTATCAATGCATTTATTTATTTATGAGGCTAACTGCATAACATCCTTTAATTAATGTGAGCCTATTTTGACCTTTTAAATACATATATACACACGCGCACACACCCACACCCACACACACACTCACACACACACACACACACACACAGATATGTATATATATATATATATATATATATATATATATATATATATATATATATATATATATATATATATATATACATATATATATATATATATATATATATATATATATATATATATATATATATATATATATATATATATATACATATATATATATATATGTATATATATATATATATATATATATATATATATATATATATATATATATATATATATATATATATATATATATATATATGTATATGTATATGTATATATATATATATATATATATATATATATATATATATAATATATATGTGTGTGTGTGTGTGTGTGTGTGTGTGTGTGTGTGTGTGTGTGTGTGTATATATATATATATATATATATATATATATATATATATATATATATATATATATATATATATATATATATATATATAAGCTTGTGTACCACCCACTTAAGTCTGTATACTAAAAAAATATGTTGAAATTACTCGAATATAGAAAACTTTCTTTCATTCCCGGAAGAACTAGTGATAAATGTTGTCTGACATTTGACTTCAAAGGCTGTAAAGAATTAAAAGAAAAATAATGGTAATGTGTAGATAATTAATTGACTCTCTCTCTCTCCTTTTATATTAATGAATATCAACTTTATTTTTGTAACATGGAGATGACCAATACATACATGCATAAATACATACATACATACATTCATGCATAAATACATACATGCATACATACATACATACTTACATACATACATACATACATACATACATACATACATACATACATACATACATACATACATACATACATACATACATACATACATACATACATGCATACATACATACAATGGAACCGATCAGGAGACGGGAAGATACGAGCTTTGGGCTCTTTCCCGTAAACACAATTAGGTAATCACATACATACGTACATACATACATATATACATACGTGCACATACACACAAACAGAAAACAGACAGATACACACACACACTATATATATATATATATATATATATATATATATATATATATATATATATATATATATATATATATATATATATATATATATATACTTTTTGTATGATATCTACCTTTTTCTTTATACACACCAGATGCATTTATTTGAGAGAGAGAGAGAGAGAGAGAGAGAGAGAGAGAGAGAGAGAGAGAGAGAGAGAGAGAGAGAGAGAGAGAGAGAGAGAGAGAGAGAGAGAGAGAGAGAGAGAGAATAATACTCCTATTTTCTATAAAAAAGTAGAAATTGAAAACATTGAACCACTAGACATTATATATATATATTTTCTCTCTCTCTCTCTCTCTCTCTCTCTCTCTCTCTCTCTCTCTCTCTCTCTCTCTCTCTCTCTCCCAAATATGGTTCATGAAACACCTTATGATATATTTTTCTAAATTGAATGATGTGTAATATTTACCAACGGTAGCTTTTGCTTCGACCTACGAACACACTCTTAAGAATAGAGAGAAAAAAGCCATTAATATATCAATTATCAAATTGGTTTTATCAATTACTGTAAAATTTATGAGTAATAATCTATAAGGTATCATCATGTGTAAAGTGTCTAGCACTTTATATGAGTTTAGAAATTCCTTCTATTTATCAAGTAATATATATTGTTCTATTGTTGGAAGCAGTCAGCATTAAAAATTCTGAGAGGCTTCTAAAAATCGGAAAATACCTGAGGTTTATTTAATAACTGGATTTGTTTTTATGGTTATTGTGAGAAGCAAGTATAGCACTAAGATGACATTTCTGAAATTACTCGCAGTCAAAATTCCAGTGAATGGAATCAATTTCTTATCAGTAACTTTTTATTATAACTCCTAAAGTATCTTTTTTTATACATAAAAGATACGTATAAAGAGATGCAACTCCCCTTCTCTTAAAAGATATCAGATTTAATTTATAATATGAATACATTTGCTTTTACTTTATCTTTAGCTTTAACTCATCTCTATATAGGGTCGCTGTTTCTTGCTAGCCTTTACTAACTCTTCCTGTCGCGGGTATCGTCTTCTCTTAGCCCATTACCTGGCATATCAGTTGTTATATAATCCCTTCCATCGGAACTTGTAATATGAATAATTCTCTCAAAAAATCTGTTCGCATTCTTGCAGATTACGGAACTTTGTAATATGAATAATCTCATCCAAATATATGTTTGCATTCTTGCAGATTTCGGCGCCTGCGCAGTCCAGCCAACACTTTCATTGTGAATTTATCTGCCAGTGACCTCATAACTTCCGTTTTACATAGCATGGCGGCGTATTCTTCGTTCAGGCATCAGTGGTCATTTGGCAGAATCGGTAAGAACACTTTACTCCTTGTCCTTGTTATGTAAAAAGTCGGAATGAAACTATTTGGCGCCGTCATTTTGGCGCTTCTGTTTTAGCGCCGTTATTTTGACGCTTCCGTTTTGGTTTCGTGGATGACGTCTTTATCAAATAAAAGAAATAAGTTAATTTACACTAACCTAACCTAACCTAGGTTAAGTTAGGTAAGGTAAGATTAAGTTAGATTAGGTTGGGTTAGGTTAGTGTTACTCAACCTATTTTTATATAGTAAAGACACCATTCAAGTCTCCTAAACGGTTGCGCCAAATAGTGCTCGACCTGTAAAAAGTGCTTCAAGAGTCCCAACAGTCCTAAGAGTCATACAAATACTCTTTTAGTCTTGAACTCTTACATGTCTTTGTCTCGAGTCATAAAAATTAAATTTTGTCTTGATCTCAATTCTGTCTTAAGAAAGAGGTCTAACTTTCAATTCTGTCTTCAGAAAGAGGTCTAACTTTCAATGCCGTCTTAAGAAAGAAGTCTAACTTTCAATTCTGTCTTAAGAAAGAGGTCTAACTTTCAATTCTGTCTAAAGAAAGAGGTCTAACTTTCTTGATATTCAGGAAATTCTGGTTTTAGTTTCATATCCTGATAAGATTCCAGAACGAATTTCATTAAATCACTTTATATGAATGGATTAGTAGACCGATATAGCCACAAGCATTCGCACACAGATAATACAAAGTTAAAAACATATATGCAGATTCAAATAGCCACATGCATACGCACACACACACGCACACACACACACACATATATAATATATATATATATATATATATATATATATATATATATATATATATATATATATATATATATATATATATATATATATATATATACATATGCATATATATATATATATATATATATATATATATATATATATATATATATATATATATATATATATATATATATATATATATATATGTATGTATGTATGTATGTATGTATATGTATATATATATATATATATATATATATATATATATATATATATATATATATATATATATATATATATATATATATATATATATATATATATAAATATATATATATATATATATATATATATATATATATATATATATATATATATATATATATATATATATATATATATATATATATATGTATGTATGTATGTATGTATGTATATGTATATATATATATATATATATATATATATATATATATATATATATATATATATATATATATATATATATATATATATATATATAAAGTTAAAAAGATACATGCGGATTCGCACACACATACATTCCAGTTAAAAACACCCATGCAGATTCAAATAGCCACATGCATTCGTTCACTCATACATACAGAGTGAAGAACATACATGCGGATGCATGTCGTCTTACACTAAATCAGTCCCTTTTCACTCAAAGTTCTTTCGTACAATTAGGGAAAGGGTTAGAAACGGATCCTGAGGTACTAATGAATACTCCACTCAGACGAAGGATATCAAACCCAGTCTGCCTTTGATGTGTCTTTTATCCATTCAACTCTATTACATCGGTTGAAACCCCAAAACAAGGCAATGATAAACAGTAATGGTTCTGGAGTCGCCATAAACGGAATTGAGTAGCGTTACCCCATCAGCCTCGTAGAAGAGAGAGAGAGAGAGAGAGAGAGAGAGAGGAGAGAGAGAGAGAGAGAGAGAGAGAGAGAGAGAGGCCTTTCGCGTCTCCATACACAGAATTAGACTATCTCCCCATTATCCTCTTAAGAGAAATAAAGGGTGTGTGATTATCTAATTGTGATTACCTAATTGTGTTTACGGGAAAGAGCCCAAAGCTCGTATCTTCCCGTCTCCTCATCGGTTCCATTTTAGACTTAGTGATACTTATCATACCTGTCCTTAAAAATATGGATTGAGATAGCATTAACTACCTCCTCGCTTAGCCAATTCCAATTATCAACTACTCTTACACTGAAAAAGTATTTCCTTACATCCTGCAAAGAAGTTTTCTTACGAAGCTTCAAACTATGACCTCTAGTTCTAGAGCCAGCCATATCAAAATATCGATCCCTATCCACTCTATCATAACCATGAAGGAATTTAAAGACTGTCACCATATCCCCCCTCACTCTTCTAGCTTCGAGTGATGGTAAGTCTAATTCCCTCAGCCTCTCATCATAACTGAGATTGCGTATTTCTGGCACCAGTTTCGTGGCATGTCTTTGAACTTTTTCAAGCTTAGCTATGTGCTTTTTCAAGTGCGGATTCCAAAAGGGGGCTGCATATTCGAGTTTTGGCCTCACATAGGTTACATAAATATTTCTGAACATTTCCTTGTCCATGTGCCTGAAGGCTACCCTTACATTTGATAAGAATGCATATGCTGCCCTTACTATGCCATTTATATGTATTTCTGGAGACAAATCTGCCAGTATGTTTACTCCTAGATCTCTCTCATTTTCTGTCTCTTGAAGTTGTACTCCAGCCACCGAGTAGTCAAGCTTGGGCCTTCTTGCACTTGTACCCATTCTCATTACCTTACATTTTGAAGTATTGAATTTCATTAGCCACTTTTCTGACCACTCATGCAGATTATTTAGATCCTCCTGAAGTTCTCTACCATTGTTCTCGTTTTTTACTTTCTTCACAATCTTTGCATCATCTGCAAACATATTCATGAATGATTTTACAGACTCTGGTAGGTCATTTACATATACAAGGAACAAAAGTGGCCCTAAAACTGAACCCTGTGGAACTCCATTCAGACACTGGGTGTCTTACTCTAACCCTCTGTTCCCTTCCTTCTAAGTAAGTTTTTATCCATTCCAAAACATTTCCACCTATTCTAGCCATTGATTGCAGCTTCCTAATAAGTCTCCCATGTGAAACAGTGTCAAACGCTTTCTGGAAGTCTAGGAATATGCAATCTGCCCAGCCCTCTCTTTCCTGTAAGATTTGGCTTACCTCATCATAAAATTCTAATAAGTTTGTTACTGTTGATCTACCTTCTCTGAAGCCATGTTGCCTCACTGACAAAAGTTGAAGGATTCTAAGTGAAGAGAGATATGTTTCCTTAGTAGTTTCTCCATAAGTTTGCAAACTATGCTGGTCAAGGAAACTGGTCTATAGTTCAGAGCCGTATCCCTCCTTCCCTTTTTGAAGATAGGTATCACATTTGCTTGTTTCCAGCATCTTGGAATCTCCCCCGACTCCAGTGACTCCTTAAATATGATACTTAGTGCCACTGATATTGTGTTTGCGCATTTTTAAGCACATGAGGGGATATGTCATCAGGACCTGTAGCTTTATGAACATCTAAATCCATCAGCGCTTTGCATACCTCTGTGGCTGTAAGGTTGATGTTCTCTAATACCGGCCCTTGAGCTTCTATCACTGCAATCTGAGGGGGTGGGGTATTTTCTACTGTAAATACTGACTGAAACTCCTTGTTCAATTCTTTGCAGATCTCTTCATCCGTCTCAGTGATGCTTCCATCCGCTCTCTTTAGCCTTAAAACCTGTTCTTTTACCTTCAGTTTTCCTCTGATAAAGCTGTGGAAAAGCTTGGGATTTTCTTTAGCCTTCCTGGTGATGTCCCTCTCATAATCTCTCTCTGCCTCTCTCCTTTTACTTAGGTAGTCATTTCTTGCTCTTTTGTAGGTTTGCCAGGCATTTATGTTTTTTCTCCTCCTATACCTTTTCCAGCATTTGTCTCTCCACTCCTTAGCTCTTTTACACCCATTATCGAACCATTTCTCTCTGGCATGAATTGTGTGTGTGTGTGTGTGTGTGAGAGAGAGAGAGAGAGAGAGAGAGAGAGAGAGAGAGAGAGAGAGAGAGAGAGAGAGAGAGAGAGAGAGAGAGAGAGAGAGAGAGAGAGAGAGAGAGAGAGAGAGAGCTTTCAACAGATAATGGTAGAGATCTGTTTGACGCACTTGGACCCACAAGAAGTTTTGCTTTCAGATGCTGACACACTTTGCTTCTTTTAATATTCAAAGCCAATGAACAATATAATTTCTTCATCTTTTTTTTTATTAAAGATATATCTCGAGTTATTTGTGAATATGTGATTCCTATTTATTACAGACAAGGACTTTTGTACAACATATTATTTGCTTTTTAGGTTTTTTTTCTTAAAGGTTTTGTATAAGGTAAGATATATCTCGAGTTTTTTGCATTTTTTTTTTCACTTGTAAAGAAAATAATATCTCAATAATGATTATTCAGTTTATCTTTTTGCCCGGAAAAGACCAATAGATGTGTTAATATTTTGATAATCTTTAAGAAAAGTGGAATATCATCACAAATCATTCCTTAATTAGTTTTCTCTTTAGGAGATTAAACAATGTATTAAAGAGCAAGATTAGAGTTTGACTGTGATACTAATTAAAAGCTAATCCTAACCTTATTTAACCCAAATAATGTAAACAAATTATCAGGAATAATGACACAAATATCTAAAATATGAGGTACCCAGTACCAGACTGGGCCAAGTGCAAAAACTACAAACTGCCAAAGAACGCATTTAAAATTTTGCAAATTTAAACCTTACTTCATAAGTACAGAGGGATGATTTAGCTACACGCTGGCGTCTGTAGGTGTGATGTGATCGGCTTTATATCACAGACTCCCTTTTCTATCAGTGGCAAGGAGGGTAACTTCTTTTCAAGAATTTTGGTTTTGGCTGGTGTGATCGTTACCCTGAGTGAATGCATATAAGCCTCTTATCTGTTTTGTTCCACATCTTTAGCGAGTGAATTCTGTTTCATTTCAAAGGTTGTGCTGTATACGGTGGAATTGGCTGGCGTGATCGTTACTTTGAGTGAATGCCTAAAAGCCTCCCTATCTGCATTATACCATATCATTAAGTAAGTGAATTCTGTCTTATTTTTAAGGTTGTGCTTTGTACGGTGGTGGTGTTGGTCTGTTGGGTCTGGTCTCCATTGTCACCCTGTCCTGGATTGCAGTGGAGAGATATATCGTCATCCGGACCTCATCTTCTACATCCAAATGGAGGATAACTCGAAAAACGGCCAGAAAAGTAAGTCTGTGTTTCATTCCAGGCTGTTGTGACATTTCAAATTAAAAATACAGAACTAAGAAACTGTCACACATCGATGAGGTGTAAATTTTCAAGGTCGGAGCTTCCTCATTCCTTGACGAAAACATGAGCCACATTTCACTGAGGTCCAGTCGAGGATGTGGAATGAAGGGCAATGACACCAAAATCATATCGAGGATGTAGAAAGGCCATCATACATCATGTTTTCAGAGATTTCATAATTCATATGAATGCAAAATTTCCTCTAATTTTCATCAAGCTTGCATTATAGGTTGTTATCAATAACATTTAATTGTATGACAGCGTAAAGTCTTCAGTGAATATTATTAACAAATTTTAATGTGTTCCATCTTCTTTGTCTTCAGCTTTAGCTCATTTCTACATGGGGTCGCTGTTTTTTACTGACCTTTTGCACCATTTCCTGGTCCCTTCGCCCTTTATCCTGCATATCAGTTTAATGTTAATATTAATTAATATCAGTGAATGGTGTATCTAAGTAATGTTTATTTTTAATGTTCATCAACATACTTAGAAGGACTTCAGAGGTATTATTTAGCATCATTATCATATCTACAATACTCTAAATTCATTAAATGAACTGTACAACATGAGGTAATGATTGTAACGTGGCTTACTTTTTTTCCAGATAATATTTGTAATATGGATATATTGTGCAGCTCTAGCTCTTCCCCCCTTTTTTGGATGGAGTGCATATATACCTGAAGGTAAGGCAAAAAAAAAAATCGCATTAAAAATTGCATTTCAAAATTGGGAACAATGATGGTCGAGTGGTCAGAGTGCTCAACTGTGGAGTTGACAGACCCTTCGATCGAGTCTATCACAGAGCGCTAGGAAAGGCATCCAGGCTTAATTCCCCAATCACACTCTGTCTGTGTCCACCTCCCATAATGGGGACTAATAGCGATGCATAAAATGAGGACGTTTTCAGTATAAGACGCCTAGGAGTGTGGCCACAGCTGTAGCAAAAGATATGAGGTCGTGGAGTTTCTATGTAATCTCCCTAACCTCACCTCTTCTGCCAGTTTATACCAAGAAAAGTTCAAAATAGAGAAAATGGCAGCCCACAGCACATCTATCCAATTTAGGTAGATCATACAATACTGAGAACATGATGAGAGAGGTGAGATTGAGATGGTTTGGGCATGTATTGAGGAGGGATGAGGAGTAAGTTGGAAAAAGACTGCTGAGAAAGGAGCTGCCTGGCAATAGGGGTATATGTAGGAGGTTGATGGATTTGGAGAGGGAGGATATGAGGGTGAGTGGTAAGATGCAGGGGATAAGGAAATATTGAGATGATTGATCTGCTGTGGTTTTTAAGTCACTTCCTGTAATTCTCAGAAAATTCTGTAGCTTACTTTCTCCTCCATCATAGAAAAGATATTTTTTTAACACGTTTACATAACCTGCTAACTCCAACAGAGTGACCCCATTTGAACGAAAGATATTTTGTCTCGATGTTTCTCCATCAGGATATTTTTTTAACTTGAGACCATATCCCAATGAAGCCAGTAGGACAGCCACAACAGAGCAACAAAAGGAAGATAAATTTACTTATCGATTCATCATATTTATAAATAAAACCATAATATGATTTAATAATTCATAATATGATTTATTTATTACAGGCCTAATGACGTCATGTTCCTGGAATTATATTTCGAAAGACTCAAGTAACAGAGCTTACTACATCTACCTTCTAGTGGGAGGTTTTGTAATTCCAGTTTTAGCCATCGTCTTCTGTTACACCTACATTCTGTTTGCACTTTTCAAGCATTCTCGCATATTACTCACCAGAGCAGGATCTAGGTAATATTTCAATATGATTTCTGGTTTATTGTTGTCAAGGGCTGTCATACATTAAGTATATCATAATGTATTGCAAGATATTTTTAGATTAAGGTCTGGGCAAGTGCACCATATATGTCAATCTTCAGTATTATTTCCATGCGCTTTGAAACTATAGTTTACCTTCTCTTTATCTCCAGAGCGCCAGCTCGACGCAACGACTTAAAGACAGCACAGATGGTATTAACCCTCATCCTGCTCTTCATAATTAGTTGGAGTCCTTACGCTACTGTTAGCCTCATTGGCCAGTTCGGTGATATAAGATTCCTCACACCCTGGATGTCAACTCTTCCAGCTCTTTTTGCAAAGGCTTCCGTTATTTACAATCCAATAGTGTATGGTATGAGCCATCCTCACTTCAGATCATCGCTGCAACATTTGTTTACTAGAATGACGTCAACTCAGCAGCCAATGCATTATAAGCATTCAACGGGTGGACCCAGGCATGTTTCAGTCAATTCGGTGATCGCAATCCCAGCTGATTCTCCCAGACGCCATTGGCATTCAGACAACTTTGGCATGGGATCTAGAAGAGAATCTCTGATTGCAGTGGCAGCCACAGCGAGCAATGGCGAATCCTTTTCCTACCTCATGTCTCCTGATATCATGAACTTAGCCTGTGGAGATAATGCTAATCTCTCTGAGCCTGACCTACTCAGACATGATGATCGTATAATCCCAGCTCATTTGGTGACTTACGTCTCCTATCACAGAGAAAAGAGAAGGTTTCTACGCTCCGCTTTGTTCTGTTCGGAGTCATCTCTAGAGAGATACGATCGTCGTCAGCCGAGGAACGTCCGACAGGCTTATTTTGGAGGAGGTGGGGGGCTTATGCCTACAACAACACCCAATTGCGTACTTGAGCAGACAGGGCCTGACACATGGGACCATGTAGCTTTGTTAGAACCATCTCTACCTCTCCGTAGGGATTCTGGTAATAGTTCGGTGGACTCTGATTCTCCTGGGCCTCCTCGAAGGAAATCCTTCACCAGCTGTTCCAGAAGCCCAAGATTATCTCTCTCTAGAATAAATGTAAGCATTTATACCATACTCTTTAAATTTCTATAAAATTGCAGTTTTCTCTAGAAATTTAGATGTTCTTTAATCCTCCAATTAAACCAGACATTTTACTTGGAGGTAGCAGACTTATTCAGAGATAATCCAGGATCACTTGAGATATATCTCTTATCATTATGCAATTGAATCCCAACCCTCCATTAATAAAATCTTCTCTAGACTGTATTAACACTATATTATGTCAGAAATTATTAAACAGTAATGACTGACCTTTTAAATGATTAAGGGTACCACGTTTTTGTTTCTTTCGCAGGGCACAAAATCTCCTCGACATTCGAACTGTTGTCAGTGTGCTGCAAGCGAGCTTGCTCAAACGGTAACGGTTGCCAAAATGCACAATAGGAGGAGATCATCCACTATACACGTCTGCCTTAGAGGCAATCTGCACCAGTACAATATGGATGTATGATCACGTCACCTGAACATCCATAAGCTGCATCTCTCGACTGTGTTTAAATGGATTGAGCTTATACTGAGAAAATGATTTTAACAAATATACGTGATCTTGGGTAGTTTTACTCTATGAGACTGTATTTCGGCTTTACGATATAGTGTCAATAAATGATATGCGGGATAAGGAGCTAAGGGAACAGGATAAACGAGTCAGAAAAAGGTGGAAAAGGATAGCAAGAAACAGCGACCTCTTAGAGAGATGGGTTAAGGCTGATGACAAATAAGGAAGAAGAAGATACGATGTAAACAAACCTCTATTTTTTACCTGAATGCTTCAGGATGGGTATTTTTGCCATTGTCAAAGTCCAAATTTTTGGTAATAGTTTATATCTCATCTAATAACTATTTTATAGAGATTTTAGTGTCACAAATAAAAAAAAAAAAACAGGAGATGGTTTTAAGTCCCAGTCCATCAAGTTTAATTTTACCTGTGTTTTAGTTCCTTATAATCTGTTGTTTTTGATGTCCTCAAATGTGAAGCTTCAGTGATAAATTGCATACAGGTTCTTGTCTGTTAAGAAATAGTGATTTCATTTCATATCCTCTAAGGATATGAAAACATTGTGATTTTATATAGTTCGACATGGATACTCAGAAAGCTTTTAGAAATTTTATGCGATTTAATATTTAATTATATGTTCAAAAAAGAAGAAAAAATGAAAACTCTCAAAGATTTTTGACTGAGTTTTACTGCATTTTCTATTTTTTTTTTTTAAAGCAGGTGAAAATTTTTACTGTGCCTACACTTAAGATACTATACCTCTGTACTTACTGCGGTCTCTTTTTAGTGAATAGTGCATTTCATTTCACTATAAACCCCTTTAACTAGCTGTATACAATCAAATACTAAATATTCCTATATATTCTAGTTATTCATTCCTAGATATTCTATGTACAACTTTAATCATGTGTAAATTTTACACATAATATTGATGTTACAATATGTATTACTTATACGGGTGACCCGGGCAGGATGGTGTGGGAGGGACTTGTGGTAACCCTTTCTCCCCAACTGAGGTGTGTTTTTGGTTTATTGTAAATGTGTGTGCTATGGCTCGGCCACCCCCTTATGAGGGGAATGGGATATATATATATATATATATATATATATATATATATATATATATATATATATATATATATATATATTTATATATATATATATATATATATATATATATATATATATATATATATATATATATATGTGTGTGTGTGTGTGTGTGTGTGTTTTACCATTCCATGGTATACCGTATCAGATATCCAGAGTGTTACGATAATTAAGATGAGAATGTGATGTACATATAGACTCTTGTACAAGAGAGAGGAGATAAATTATTTGTGTATGTGATTTATCTACTCTGTGACCAATATCCCTTGTTTATATTTTAAAATATAAACAAAAATACTGTTTACCTTCGTATGGCTGATATATATTGGGTTATATATATAAGTTAGATTTAATAATATAAATATTTGGATCAGGTAAAGATTAGCGACCTCCAGAACATTAAAAAGGTCTGTAAATTGTTAGGTTAGGCTAGGTTATGTATAGTCAGGTCAGGTCAGGTTAGAATAGGTTACTGACTAACCTAAATTAACCCAGCCTAAGCTAGCAATTTAAGAGGTTATATATTAATCTTGTGGTCTCTAAACTTTACCTGATCCAATACTTGCTTACCTATATAGAAACTGGCTATCATTGTTCTATATATCAAAGTTTATAACTCTTTTAAGATCTCCTAAGTATTGTGTGATCATATACAAATCTGTGATTTTTTAAAATTAGAAATAATTCTATTTTTGGGGGGAATTAGAGTTATGTGGATTGATGAATAAGATTCATGTGAAAATAAAACTATATTTAAACTGAATTCATGGTAAAACCATAATTTTTTAATATTTAATGTTGACGTATTCTTCATCTTAATGATAACAAAAATCTGCTGATATAATTTAAAAATATGTATTATATATGTCAATATGTATTATGTTAATATGTATTATGTTAATATGTAATCTTCATGACGCGAAGACAATAATAGCAAGATTAATCCACACTTAAAAAGGCCTAAAGAGTAACCAAAAATGCTCATATTTTTCACCCTCCAGCTGGCCTCATCAAGATGAAGAACCTGGTGAGTCCCACTGGAAGCTGAAAAAATTTGAATATTTTTTTTTATGCTATTCTAAGTTTACTATTTAGTATTACTTTTATGTAACTGCAGAGCAAGACTTTAGTAACGTTTCCAAAACGTGAATGAAGTCTGAATGAAAACTGTGATGAATTTTGATTTTGTGAATGAATGTAACCTGTGTTTTTGAATCATTTTGGTAAAAAAAAAAACGAATGAATTTAAAATTTGTTCATTCCAGGGGTGAAATAGTTTATTATCACTCATTTTGATTATACATATTTACATGATCGAATGAGCACATTACTATATGTGAACACATGAATCCTATTTTGCTTCTGGCCGGGATTCGAACCAAGGACACATAATCAGCGTGCTAAGGTACTTCGGTGGTATAGTTGGTAGTGCCATGACACACTGATTGTGTCCTTGGTTCGAATCCCGGCCAAGGTAAAATATATTTCAAATATTTATATGAATGAGTGAGTATAAGACACACTGGAAATATGTTTTAGGATATAGACATTGCCTGTGTTTAAACAGGTTTTGATCTCATTCAAGTGCACCAAAAATACAAACTTATTCAGGTATATGACAACTTGTTTAAATTTTTTGATCAGGTAAAGAATGGTGACCCCAGTTCATTAAATAACCTCGTAAATCGTTAGGTTAAGTTAGTATAGGTTAGGTGAGGCATTAACCCAAGTTATACTAACTTAACCTAACTTAACCTTACTTAGCAATTGGTGGGATTATTTGATATTCTGGGGGTAGCTAATCTTTACCTGATCCAAAGTTTTTAATGAATTATACAAAGATTTCAGGGATAGTATATAATTATACAATTTGCGTAGTGTCAGTTATACAAGTTTTTAGTGTATATATTTATAAACTACAAATAGTTTATCTTTTATCCATACACACCTGGAGGTCTCAGGTCGAGTAACATCATAACTGCCTTTATTAATCAGAGGTAGTTGTTCTCAAACAGGGTGGGTTCTCTCAAATGTCCGTCGATGTTTCAATGTATTACGCTAGTGAAAACTTCATATATATATATATATATATATATATATATATATATATATATATATATATATATATATATATATATATATATATATATATATATATAAACACTTTATCATATTTATACCCGTGTAAATGTTTATCAGGGAGTTATAGAAGTAGTAATACTCCCGTTGTCTGTAGTAAAAAAGAAAACACAAAAAAAAATTGATTTATTTTTCAGAATTTAATTCTAGATATGGAAGTGTATCTTAAGGGGGGTTTACACGGTCAAACGGTTCGTCGAACGCGGTTCGACAGACAAGTGTTTGAAGTGATGTTCGAACGTGTGAACGGGGTATTTGGTTGTCGAACACGGGAACGTGTTCGACAACTAAATACCCCGTTCACGCGTTCGACGAACCGTTTGACCGTGTAAACCCCCATTTAAGAATATCCTGTAGTTGCTCTTCTCGTGGAGCAAGCGAAAACTAGTGAGGTCTAAGCTAGTCACTCTTTGAAATTCCGGTACAATTTTGATCTTAACTTATATTGTGAGAATTTGCCATTTCTTCTTATATATCCAACACATGCCTAATAATAATAATAATAATAATAATAATAATAATAATAATAATAATAATAATAATAATAATAATAATAATAATAATAATAATAATAATAATTTCCTTATACTGTTACCTACATGCTATTTATGGAGGTAAGACATCATTATTTAACCGCTTCCAAATTTAAGCAGAAATCGGTATCTTAGATATATAACAATGTTGCCCAAATCGGCAAATAAATAACTTTTGTTTACTTTCGACTCCGTGCAGTCAAGGGCCCGATTTCTTAAACAGTTTAAACCTAGGATACCATATTGTAAGTTAGATAGACACACACAAATGGATTTCATGAACGCAACTGACGTGGTTCTGTGTATGGCTAGGATCCCGTACGGGATCCTAGCCATACACAGAACCGCGTCAGATGCGTTCATGAAATCCATTTGTGTGTGTCTAACTTACAATATGGTATCCTAAGTTTACACTGTTTAAGAAATCGGGCCAAAGTCTGGACATTTTCCTTTAAGGGGTGACGAGTGCTGTAACACGAAAGTATTACTATTTTTTTTAGTGATCTACAACACTGAATATTTCGCTGGTCGTGCATATCTAGTTAAGGTTAGTTGTTTCGTATTTACGTCAAAGTTTAAATGTAGCAAACTAGTTTTTTGATATTCCTGTACGTTTGCAAATACAATTCAGAATTACAGTTGGAGTTACTTTTAAATGTAACCATCGAATTTTTTCAGACGAATTTTTCGTTGTCATGTCAAATGATATTAGTGTGTAGTCACCGTGGCTCAGGCGATAGCGTCCGCGACTCTGAAGCGTCAGGTCGAGGGTTCGCGCCCCTTCACAGTCTGAGTTTAGTCAAGTCAGATTCCTCATTATTTAAAGCATTTTCCGGTTGCTGGTTGCTTTGGAATGAAGCAGAAAAATATGGTTGCTTCTGCTATACTGGAAAAATATTTGATAGTAATGATCTTATAGGTTTAATCTAGCACAGTGTCATTTTAATTACAGCGGTGTCTTAGGTTAATTTGGCATGGGAAATAGGTTAGATTTGGTTGCATCTAACATACGGTTAATCTAGCATAGTGTCAGTTTGGTTGCAGCTGTCTCTTAGGTTAATTTGGCATATAAAATAGGTTAGATTTGGCATCAACTGACAATTGGTTGAACATAACTTAGTATCGATTTGGTTGCAGCTGTCTATTAGGTTAATTTAGTATAGAACTTAGGTAGATTTGACAGCAACTGACATTTGGTTGAACATGACTTAGTATATATTTGGTTGCAGCTGTCTCTTAGGTTAATTTGACACAAAGCTTTGGTTAGATTTGTCTGCATTGATATTTATTTAAACATGGCTAAGAATCTATTTGGTAGCAACTGTCCTGGTTGATCCTAGGTTGGTAACCGGCTTCTAGTAATTTTACCTCAAATTGTTATAAAAAAGAATTGTTAAAATGTTAACTTCGCTGTTCTTCTAAGGAATGACAGAGTTTACAACAGTGCTTAAAATTAGTTTGCAAGAAAGGTTGGAGAAAGGTATTCTTGGCCAGGGAAAAATCCACACTTCAAGAAAAAGCAAAAATTGAAACGTAACCTAATTTGATCAGTGTTTCTCAAAACCTGGGTAAATTGCCCAACTC
>JAXCGZ010015373.1:37500-42500 GCA_037179515.1 Halocaridina rubra | reverse complement strand
CTCAGGTTAGGTTAGGAAAATACATTAACTCTTCTTATTTCATAAAAAAAATCAGTATTTTTGTTCAGTTAATTATATGTTGTTATCCGAAACTAATTTATATCGATAGCAGCTGAGCTCTAATCTTTCGTCTGTGGAACAGCACTTGGGTACTTTCCTCCATAACCTCCTCCTCCTATCTGGAACCCAGCAGTCTATACTTGCTTCCACTGACCCATTTCAAATCTCTCAATATAATCTGTATACTCGTTTTCGTTCCAAAGGTGGGGTCTGTGCCTACTGCAACACTAACACTCCTGCTGTGAGGCTCATGGACCTTGAATCTCCTGACTTTGATGCCCTCTGGCTAAAAGTCTATCCCTCCACTACCACCTTCTTCCTTTGCCTGTGCTACTGTTCTCCAAAATTCCACCGAGTTTGTGTCTTTCTTTGAATATCTGTCTGCGTGCCATGAGTCCTTGCTATCTTCTCACCCACATGCCAAAGTTCTTTACAATGGAGACTTCAGTGTACACCACAGCGAGTGGCTTTATTCTTCTCACACTGATGTGGGAGGAAGTGAGGCCCTTGCTTTCTCTATTACTCATGAACTGGAGCGAATTATCAAGCATCCTACTCGCATTCATGATCGTCATGAATATGCTGCAAACACTCTTGACCTATTTTTTACTTCTAACCCTTCAAATTACTCTTATTCTGTGCTATCCCCTCTTGGTAAATCTGACTATTCTATGATCTCAGTCTCTTCCATTTTTGCTCCCCCTCCACCAATCCCTCCTACTCAGTGCCGCCTTTAGCACTTTGAGCATACCCAACATGAAAATTTGCGTAACTTCCTCTTTGACTTCCCATGGAATGACTACTGCTTTCGGTCCCGCAGCCCTGATCAGGTAGCCCTAAAAGTAGCCGAGATCATTACCGCGGGAATGGAAGCATACATCCCCTCTTCTACAATAACTTTCTCTCCCCCTAAACCTTGGTGTGACCGTGCCTGCTCCATGGCTATCCAGGCCAGGAATCGAGCACACCGATCTTACCAAACCTCTCCTTCCAATTTAACTCGCTCTTCTTTTATTGTAGCTAGGAATCGCTGTACTGCTCAGATTCAAAGGCCTAAGGCTTCCTATATAAGAGGGAAAGTTGATGACCTTAACTTCTCTCCCACTGACAAATGCTTCAGGTCCTTAGCCAAAAACCTCTCCAAAAACTTCTGTAACTCAAACTTTCCCCCTCTCATTCATTCTGATGATCCTATAGCTTGCTCTCCCACAGAAAAAGCCGTTCTCTTTGGCTCCCGTTTTTCTGCCAACTCTTCTATTAACGATTCCAGCGCACCTGTTCCTCAATCTTTACCCCTCTCTAACCCTATGCCCTTCCTTATCTTTTCTTCACACAAAATTCATAAGGTTCTTTGCTCACTAAAGACGAACAAGGCTTCTGGTCCCGATGGTATTCCTGCAAGGTTCCTTAAGGAGTTTGGAGATGAACTGACTCCCGTGCTTTGCTGTCTTTTTTGCCTCATTTTGTCAACCAGTATCTATCCTTCATCTTGGAAGCATGCTCTAGTTCAACCTGTTCCTAAGAAGGGTGACCGCTCTATTCCTTCAAACTACCGACCCATTTCCCTAACATCCTCTATTGCTAAAGTTTTCGAAACTTTGCTCAATGCTCACTTCTTGGAATGCCTTGAATCCAATTCACTTATCTCCGATCACCAGTACGGCTTCCGCAAGGCAAGATCCACTGGTGATCTCCTATCCTATCTTACTCTTGTATGGTTATCTTCTCTGAGGAATTATGGGGAATCCTTTGTTATCGCCCATGATATCTCTAAGGCTTTTGACAGAGTCTGGCACAAGGCTCTGTTGGCCAAACTTCCTGCCTATGGCTTCACCCCTTCTTTCTGTTCTCTGATTTAAAGTTTTCTTACTGACCGTTTTACATCTGTAGTTGTTGATGACGCGACATCTAGCCCTTTCTCTGTTACCAGTGGTGTTCCACAGGGCTCTGTTCTTTCACCTACTCTGTTCCTTCTCTTCATCAATGATCTTCTACAATCCCCATCTTCCTCTCTTCCTCATGCCTTTGCTGATGATTCTACTCTTCACTTTACCTCTGCCTTTTCTCAACCTTCATCTGTTACTCGTAATCAGTCTCGTATCACTCTTTCTTCTACTCTTAACTCCGATTTGTAGAGAGTATCTGAGTGGGGCACTCAAAATTGAGTTGAATTCAATGCCTCCAAGACACAGTTTCTGGTTATCTCTTTATCTTCTTCTTCTCCTGATAACCCTATTGTCTTCGAAACACATATTTTTCGAAAGTAACGAAATTTACCCTCTTAACTCTATCAATATATTAGGAATCCATATAGCCTCTAAGTAGTCTTGGAGGAATCACATAATTCATATTTCTAAATCTTCATCCAAAATATTGGGGGTTTTGTTTCGATTTCATCATTACTTTTCCTCTTTACAGTTACTTAAAATTTATAAAGGTCTTATCCGTACTTGCTTAGAATACTGCTCACACATCTGGGGTGCTTCTTCTTATACTTATCTTCTTGATAGGGTTGAATCTAAGGCGGTCAGACTCACTTCTAATCTGGATTCTCTCTCTCTCCGCTGTAAGGTATCTTCCCTTTCTCTTTTCTATTGCTACTACTTCCATTGCTGCTCTGATTAGTTGGTGAGTTGCATCCCTTCCCCACTGCCGAGACCGCGTAACACTCGCCAGGTGGCCTCATCCGACAGGTACTGTGTGGAGATTTGTAGCTCGCGGATTGGTCGGTGCAGCGACTGCTTCTTCCCATCTACCTCCAGACTCTGGAATTCTCTTCCTCCTTCTGTCTTTCCTTATGACCTTTCATCCTTCAAAAGCAGATCTATCGTCATATCAGAGCCTAGTCCTCCTTATCTCTGGGTCCTCTGTTCTTTGACTTTTTTCTGTCTGTCGTTTTCCTTTGTGTGACATTACTTTTGTCATGGTATTTTCTCGTGTCCGGGCCTTTATTGATGAGGGCTGTTTCTGCCTGTCTCGGTGCCACACTCATATACATACATATATATACATATACATATACATATACATATACATACATATATATGTGCATATATATATATATATATATATATATATATATATATATATATATATATATATATATATATATATATATATATATATATATATATATATATAAATATATATATATATATATATATATATATATATATATATATATATATATATATATATATATATATATATATATATATATATATATATATATATATATATATATATATATATATATATATATATATATATATATATATATATAAATATATATATATATATATATATATATATATATATATATATATATATATATATATATATATAATTTGCAGAAGTTATCTGTGAGAATAGAATAAGATGTGCTGGGTCAAAGATGTAACAGTATCTCTGGTAGCTGTGGTTTCGATTAGGCATGCGATCTCGGTTCTGCAGCTCTCTCTCTCTCTCTCTCTCTCTCTTCTCTCTCCCTCTCTCTCTCTCTCTCTCTCTCTCTCTCTCTCTTGTCCCTTGGGATTTTTATTCGATTTCACTGATTTTAGAGAGAGAGAGAGAGAGAGAGAGAGAGAGAGAGAGAGAGAGAGAGAGAGAGAGAGAGAGAGAGAGAGAGAAAATTTCTGTTAACTTTTAAGTAACTTTTACAGTTAAGCCAAGTTGTAAATCGTATTATATACGATAAGCCAAGGTCAGGAAATTTCTCTCTCTCTCTCTCTCTCTCTCTCTCTCTCTCTCTCTCTCTCTCTCTCTCTCTCTCTCTCTCTCTCTCTCTCTCTCTCTCTCTCTCTCTCTCTCTTTGGTGGCCATTAATTATATTGAATTATACATATATTTTCTGTATGTTGCTGTATAATTCTGTTTGTGCATTCTGCGTTTCTCTGAGCTTTACTTTTGCATATAATGTACTCTGTGCTGCCATTCTGTGAGTTGTGTGTTAGTATGCAGCAATGTTTTATCAATATGTACACCTCCCTGTAAACCATGTTCAATTCTTGGTTTTATATCCATTTGAAGCATTATTTGTATGAACTCATGTAATGTCTGACGCCTTGGCGCAATAAATTAATAAAATAAAATAAAATAATCTCTCTCTCTCAATAGATATTATAATATATTTTAAGTGATATATTTCGATTATGCACATTCAAGAACACTGTCAAAATCGTACAGGTGGTATTGTTTATTTCAATATTAATAGACGAATATTTATTTATCTATTTACTTATCTGTTTAGTTATCTATTTATACGATATATTTTTTTTTATCTATTAATGTATTTACTTATTTATTTGTTTATCTATCTCTCTATTTATTTACGTATTTATTTGTCTATTTAATTATCTATTTATCTATTTATTTGTTTATTTATTTATTTAATTATTTATCCATCTGCTTATTTTATCTATTTCTTTATCCTTGGAAGTCTGCAAGGATATAGATCTGCCTCGTATATCTCGAGCGTCTTAAGGACCTACTACAAGGGAAAAATTAACAATCCTATATTTACTGTTTTGGATCAGGTAAAGATTAGCGACCCCGAAAATTTAAGTAACCCCGTAAATTATTAGGTTAGGTGAGGTTAGGTTAGGATATGTGGGCGTATCGCCTAATCTAACCTATATTAACGTAAGCTAACATCTTACGGGGGTTATTTATTTCGGGGTCATTAATCTTTACCAGATCCTTTTTTTTTTTCTTTTTTTTTACAGACAGCTAATGAAAGCCGTGATGCCATATGTATAAAATTATCAGTAATCACCATTCCACTTTAAATGACACTTCATTATTCAGATCCCAATTCCCTTTGTCTCTGCTAAGGCATTTACGTATTCGTAAAACTTCATTTTATGCACTTAAAGCCATTTTAGTGGATTTAATTGAACTAAAATGGGGGAAATAGTGTTTCATTATACTACCATAAAACA
>JAXCGZ010015373.1:30000-32500 GCA_037179515.1 Halocaridina rubra | reverse complement strand
GTATTCTTAAATAAAGGAATATAACATTGTAAACTATTCTACTATTCTATATCCATTTTAAAATTAGGTTACGGGAATGCATTCTGAATTCGTCTATAAGGATAAATAACATTGAAAACTATTCACTATTCATACATACAGAATACGACATTTAAAAGTGATCTGATATTCTGATATAAAACAAATGATATGTCATTGGAATGTACTCTATCGAATTGGTAACATACAGTGGAACTTTTTTTTATCTACCTTGGCTGTTTCCCCTTTAATTGGGGGGTAGCCGACATCAAGAAAGGAAAACAATAAGGGGATTACTTTGCTCTATGGGCAATGACGAGGGAGCTAGCGACCGTTCAGATGGCACTGCTGGAGTGCAACAGCCCATCCTCCCGGCTCTTCCACAACCTGTGTCGCTTCACAACTGCCAACTCCTCCTACTGCCCCTACCACAGGGTTACCTCTGTAAGATGCAGCCCCGTGGTAACAGCAGATGCCCATCAGAGCTGCGTCACAATCATCATTCCTATTCCTAGCACGCTCGCTTGCTTCCCTCACATCCATCCTCCTATCATTCAGGGCTCTCCTTACTCCATCCATCCATCCAAACCTAGGCCTCCCTCTACTATTTCTCCCATCAACTCTCGCATTCATCACCTTTTTCAGCAGTCTTTCATCATCCATCCTTTCCACATGGCCAAACCATCTCAAAACATTCATATCTACTCTGGCTGCAATTTCTCTCCTCACACCCGTTCTTGCTCTCATCACTTCATTCCTAACCCTGTCCAATCAAGATACACCAATCATACTCCTCAGGCATTTCATCTCAAACACATTTAGTTTCCGTCTCTCGCTTACTTTCATACCCCAAGACTCTGATCCATACCTCACAGTTGGCACAACCACTTTCTCATACAAAACTTTCTTGACATTCATTTCCAACCCTCTATTCTTCATCACTCCTTTCAATGCACCCAACACTTTACATCCTTCATTCACTCTGTAACACACATCTGCTTCCACTCCACCATTTGCAGCTATAACCGAGCCTAAATACTCAAACTGATTAACCTCCTCAAGTGTCTCTCCATTCAAAATAACATTCAATCCAGCACCATCCTCATTTCTTGTACATCTCATAACCTTACTCTTTCCCACATTCACTCGCAACTTCCTTCTCTCCCACACCATTCCAAATGCTGACACTAACTGACACAGCTTTTCCTCTGAATCTGCCACCACCACAGTATCATCTGCAAACAGCAACTGATTCAGCTCCCACTCGTTATCATCCCCATCTACCATTCTCAAACCTCGACCACGCACTCACTCATTCACCTCTCTTACAACTCCATCAATATACAAATTGAACAACCATGGTGACATCACACATCCCTGTCTCAGTCCCACACTCACTGGAAACCACTCACTCACTTCATTTCCTACCTTAACACAAGCTCTACTGCCCTCATACAAACTCATCACTGCATGCAACAATTTACCATTAATTCCATATAATCTCAAAACATTCCACATAGCCTCTCTATCAACTCTATCATATGCTTTCTCCAGATCCAAATATGCAAAATACACATCTTTACCCTTTGCTAAATATTTCTCACATAACTGCCTAACTATAAAAAATCTGATCTATACAACCTCTACCTCTTCTAAAACCACTCTGCACTTCCGCGATCACATATTCTGTCTTATCCCTAATCCTATTAACCAGTATCCTACCATACACTTTTCCTACCACACTCAACAAACTTATACACCTAAAATTACTGCATTCATACACATCTTTCTTACAACTCCATCAATATACTAATTGAACAGCCATGGTGACATAACACAGTGGAACTAACTGATCTAATTACTTGGTTCTTGTCCCTCCGGGTGGGTTCCCAGTTTCCAAACCTTGCTGGAAAGCCAAACATAAGGCGCTGCAAGGACCAGAGGCGCTCCAGGGAAAATGATAGAGGAAACTTAGGGAAAAAATGACATATTGAGGAAATAAGGAGAGAGAGAGAGAGAGAGAGAGAGAGAGAGAGAGAGAGAGAGAGAGAGAGAGAGAGAGAGAGAGAGAGAGAGAGAGAAAAAAAAAACTAGGAAAATGGTGCATAAATATAATTTTTGAGGAACAGGAGGTGAAGCCTCTGTTTTTAACTAGGGAAGAAGAAGAAGAAGAAGAAGAAGAAGAAGAAGAAGAAGAAGAAGAAGAAGAAGAAACTAAAGGTAGAAATGGCCTTGTGAAATGTGAAAGAGGGAATTAAAGCAGAAGAAGAAGAAAAAGAAAAAGAAATAAAAATAGAAAAAAAGAAGAAAGTAAAGATAGAATTGAAGGTAAAAATGGCCTTGTTATATGCGAAAGAGTGAAGAAGAAGGACGGGGAGAGGGGAGCAAATGAGGATAATTATTTGATAATTAATTGGGGGGGGAGACAGGGGGAGACCTAGAGCCAGGTGCTCCAGATGTTGGGCCAGAGGGTTACCAACCA
>JAXCGZ010015373.1:7500-15000 GCA_037179515.1 Halocaridina rubra | reverse complement strand
TTTTTTGAAGATGGGTATCACGTTCGCTTGTTTCCAACATCTTGGAATCACCTCTGACCCAAGCGATTTTTTAAATATTGTACTTAGTGCTGCTGATATTAGATTTGCGCATTTTTTTAAGTACATAAGGGATATATCATCAGGACCTGTAGCTTTATGGACATCTAATTCCATCAGCACTTTGCATACCTCTGTGGCTGAAAGGATGATGTTCTCTAATACCTGCCCATGAGCTTCTATCTCTGCAATCTGATGGGGTGGGGTATTTTCTACTGTAAATACTGACTGAAACTCCTTGTTCAATTCTTTGCAGATCTCTTCATCCATCTCAGTGCTGCTACCATCAGCTCTCTAAAGCTTTAAAACCTGTTCTTTTACCTTCAGTTTTCCTCTGATAGAGCTGTGGAAAAGTTTTGGATTTTTTTAGCCTTCCTGGTGAAGTCCATTTCATAGTCTCTCTTCACCTCTCTTCTTTCACTTAGGTAACAATTTCTTGCTTTTTTATAGATCTGCCAGGCAAATATGTTTTTTCTCCTCATATACCTTTTCCAGCATTTGTCTCTCCACTCCTTAGCTCTTTGACACTCATTATCGAACCATTTCTCTCTGGCATGATGACTGGTATGCGGCAATCTACTCTCTTCCCATATTTCTCACAAAAGATGCCGTACATTTATTGTACAGATTTGTTGTTAAATATGGTCCTCCAGTCAATAACTGCAACAAACTCATTCATTTTGGTGTTATCTCCTTTCTGATAGTTCCTCCTCATGTCCTCAGTGCCTCTCCTCTCAGGCAGAATATCTTCTATGATATTCTCCATCAGCAACACAGTGGTCACTCTTTTCAATTGGTGGTTCATACTCAATTTTGTCAATATCCATTACATTATCTGTGAATACATCTCCACCCCTGGGCCTCGTTGGTTCCAGTGCATGTTGGTGTAGGAAATTCCCTTGTACACAATCTAGGAATCTTGCCCCGAAAGAGTCCTCACCACTTTGTGGGTCAATATTTATTCAATCTATCTCTCTATGATTAAAATCTCCCATAATTAAAATCCTACATTTTCTCTCCCGTGCAATGTTAACAGCTGAGTTTATAACTTCAATAGTACTTATATGACTTTTCTCATAAACTTCTTGCCTATGTTGGTTACTTGGTGGGTTATATACAACAGTATATAACCCAGTATATATGCGAGCAACATGAAATTCCTTGAACTCACTTTCTATAGCAACGTTTATCTTTTCAAATTGAATCCTTTCACTTATGAGCAGTGCTATCCCTCCATCAGTCCTCTCAGATCTTTCAACCCTTAATATCGGGAAGATATTAGGAAAAACTGTGACACTGTTTATGCCCTCACTCAGCTTAGTCTCTGTAACTGTTACTATATCTGTCTTACTGTAGTGAATGCTATCTTTAAATTCTACTGCCTTACCAGCTAATCCACCAACATTTGTGTATAACAATCTTAATTGTCTTCTTAATCTCCCCTTTGTCTGGAAGAACTCTGAAATGAAAATTTTTCTTCTCCTCTTCATTTTTTTTCCTCATTTTACCTCCTAGCCTCTTGCAACAAGTTTCTGAATCTTTCCATCTCTTCCTGTGTTCTGTATCATCTTATGAACACCTTTTTCGAATTCTTAAAGGTCTTTTAGGCTTTTTCCCTCATCAATTCATCAATATTTCTCTACATGTGTCCCCTCTCTCAAAGGTTACTTTTCTTGATCTTTGCTTTCCCTCCCTAGAATATTTACCTAGCTGGTGAATGTTTACAATATCCTGAGGACCACATACTACTCCAAGCTTTCTTATCATGTCTAAAATCCTAGCTTTATTTTTTCAAGTCTCCCTTGCCATGTTGACTTCTGAGACTCGCTTATGCCTGAGATTACCACTGTCTTTTCTTTATCAAGTGCCTGTTTGATGAGTGGGTTTGCCCTTTCCATCACAACGTCTTTCATTTTTTCGATTACTGTCTTTTTATAGTCAACTGTTTGTATGTTTTCCAGTGCCACCACCTTTACAGCCTCTTTTACTGCCACATTCCCCTTTAGTGCATCAGCAAAGAAAGTTTTCATATTTCATGTTCCGTATTCACCTCCTGAAACTCTTTTGTAAACTGTTCAATGTTTTCCTTAATTTGAACATTCCAAGCTGCAATCTCGTCTCTCTCAGAACAGAGCAGTGAACTAACATTTAATTCATTCAGGTTGTCATTCAGCTGTTTGTTGTTATCTTCTTGTTTGGGAATTCTGATTTCTAGTTCACTCTTTTCCCCTTCCAGTTTCTTTATTCGTTTTTCAAGTTTTTTTTCTCTCCTGCCCTTGTGCTTTAATTGCTTCCTCCAAAAATCTTATTTCTTCTCTGAGTGTTTCATTCTCTTTCATTTTTCTATCCATATTTCGACTTTTATCAACAAGGTTTATAACCATTGTCTCTAATTCCTTGATATTTTGGTTCAATCTTCTAACAGCCATTCCTCCTCCTCCTATATCTCCCAGAGTTCCTCTACCACCCCTCCCCCAACCATTGGATGGGGGGTTAGCTACAGAGCTGGCCTCATTTTGATGTTTTCCCTTTCACGGAATATAGAGAGAAGAAAAAAAAAAGAGAGAGAAAAGTTTCTATTTAAGATTCACACAGAATTTCTATATCTTCATATGTGTATTATTTAGTTACTCAATTCATCTCTTTTCTAGCAGCACACATCCTAACTTAAAATTTGACTTTGGTAATTTGAGAAGAAAAAAATGAAAAACAAAAATCCACTTGAAGGAAAATTCGAATTTGTATCTGAGCAGATACCCATCAGTTTGTGCTATATATTCTTCTTAACTGCTAAAACTGGTCAATTCAGAAGAAATAAAAATATGAATCACTTGTTAACCAAGGTATGTTATCACAGGATCATCCTTTAAATCTAAGTCAATTTATAAAAAAAATATATAATAAAAGAGAAAAAAGCAAAAAGAAAAAATAAGATAGTTGTGCAACTTGGAAACTTAACTCAGTACTGTTGACAGGTGTATTTTTTGTATTTATTTAATTATTTAATTATTACGTATAACAAACTAACTATCAAGTTAATTTAAATGGGAAGGATATTGATGTTATAATATATGGAACCACAGGATCAGGTAAACGGCTGTTAGAGCTCTCCCTAATTTACACAAAAATTAGGTAACATGATGTGATGGCTTCGCCTCTGGCAACTCTTCTAAACTTCCTTTAAGGAAGGACAGGACAGCTTCTTTTTCCCCTCTCAAAAGTATCCTCAATTTTTCCTTTAATATTTTGGACAGTCTGGCTTACTACAATATAATTTTTTTACTCACAATACCCTGCAGAATCTCTTATTCAGAGTAATTTTGCTTAAAGTTTATACATTAGTCCTGGTCACTCAAAAAACAAAGAATAATTCGAGAGATACTGATTTCATGTGTGTGTGTGTGTGTGTGTGTGTGTGTGTGTGTGTGTGTGTGTGTGTGTGTGTGTATGATTACCTAATTGATTACCTAACTGTGCTTACGAGAAAGAGCCCAAAGCTCGTATCTTCCCGTCTCCTGATCGGTTCCATTTTATACTTAGTGATACTTATCATACCTGTCCTTAAATCTATGGATTGAGATAGCATTAACTACCTCCTCGCTTAGCCAATTCCAATTATCAACTACTCTTACACTGAAAAAGTATTTCCTTACATCCTGCAAAGAAGTTTTCTTACGAAGCTTCAAACTATGACCTCTAGTTCTAGAGCCAGCCATATCAAAATATCGATCCCTATCCACTCTATCATAACCATGAAGGAATTTAAAGACTGTCACCATTTTCCCCCCTCAATCTTCTAGCTTCGAGTGATGGTAAGTTTAACTCCCTCAGCCTCTCATCATAACTGAGATATGTGTGTGTGTGATTACCTAATTGTAATCACCTAATTGTGCTTACGGAAAAGCCTAAAGCTCGCATCTTCCTGTCTCCTGATCGATGTGTGTGTGTGTGTGTGTGTGTGTGTGTGTGTGTGTGTGTATGTGTATGTATGTATGTCCGTATGTATGTTGTATGTATGCATGTAATTAACTAATTGTAATTACCTAATTGTGCTTACGGAAAAGAACCCAAGGTCGCAACTTCCCGTCTCCTGACCGGTTCCATTTAGTACTTAGTGATACTTATCATACTTGTCCTTAAAACTATGGATTGAGTTAGCATGACCTACCTCCTCGCTTAGCGAATTCCAATTATCAACTACTATTACACTAAAAAATTACTTCCTTACATTCTGCAAAGAAGTCTTCTTACGAAGCTTTAAGCTATAGCCTCTAGTTCTAGTGTCAGCCTTATCAAAATAGCGATCCCTCTCCACTCTATCATAACCATGAAGGAGTTTAAAGACTGTCACCAAGTCCCCCATCAATCTTCTAGCTTTGAGTGATGGTAAGTCTAGTTCCCTCAGCCTCTCATCATATCTGAGATTGCGTATTTCTGGCACCAGTTTTGTGGCATGTCTTTAAAAAAATTTCAGCTTAACTACGTACTTTTTCAATTGCGGATTCCAAAAGGGGGCTACATATTCAAGTTTTGGCCTCACATAGCTTACATAAATACTTCTGAACATTTTCTTGACCATGTGCCTAAAGGCTACCCTTACATTTACTAAGAAAGCAAATGCTGCCCTTACTATGCCATTTACATGCATTACTGGAGACAAATCGGCCAGTATGTTTACTCCTAGATCTCTCGCATTCTGTCTCTTGAAGTTCTACTCCTGCCACCGAGTAGTCAAGCTTGGGCCTTTTTGCATTGTACCCATTCTCATTACCTTACATTTTGAAGGCTTGAATTTCATTAGCCACTTTTCAGACCACTCATGCAGACTATTTAGATCTTCCTAAAGTTCTCTACCATTGTTCTAGTGTCTTACTTTCTTCACAATCTTTGAATCATCTGCAAACATATTCATGAATAAATTTACAGACTCTGGTAGGTCATTTACATATCCAAGGAACAAAAGTGGCTCTAAAACTGAATCCTAAAACTGAACCTAACTCTTCTCCATTCAGACAATGAGTGTCTTACTCTAACTCTCTGTTCCCCTCCTTCTAAGTATGTTTTGATCCATTGCAAGACATTTTTACCTATTTTAGCAATTGCTTGCAGTTCTTATTAAGTCTCCCGTGTTGGACAGTGTCAAATACTTTCTGGAAGTCTAGGAATATACAATCTGCCCAGTCCTCTCTTTCCTGTATGTATGTATGCATTAGTACGTATTAGTGCATATATACATATATGTTTCCATATGTGTACATGTTTACACACACACACCCACACAAGAACGATTATCTCCCTGACAATGGTATTGGCCGAGTCAAAGCAAAACTTCGGCTCCTTGCAAGAGGAAAAGACAAAGGTGACTCCAGTCCCCTTGCTCTGTGCCATTTAGTTGGCTTTTGCGATTTGCTGGAGGATACAGAGATGATATTCATGACCCCCCCACCCAAAGGAAGAAAAAAGTAAATGCAGAGTAAGAGAGCATGAACTATTGGAGGTAGATGCTCTCAGCTCATACATACATACATACATACATACATACATACATACATACATCAGTCATAAAAACCGAATAAAATTTGCCTAATATGAAGCGTTAATTCTAAAAAATAAAAATAAAAATTCTATCACTAGAAACATTAAAATTCGAATCGTTCACAATATTCTAAAGACACCTAAAACACAAAAGATAAAATATGTTGCACACACACACACACACACACACACACACACACACACACACACACACACACATACTAGCAGATTTGTTTCCAGAAATACATATAAATGGCATAGTAAGGGCAGCTTATGCATTCTTATCAAATGTAAGGGTAGCCTTCAGGCACATGGACAGGGAAATGCTCAGAAATATTTATGTAACCTATGTGAGGCCAAAACTCGAATATGCAGCCCCCTTTTGAAATCCACATTTGAAAAAGCACATAGCTAAGCTTGAAAAAGTTCAAAGACATGCCACGAAACTGGTGCCAGAAATACGTAATCTCAGTTATGATGAGAGGCTGAGGGAATTAGACTTACCATCACTCGAAGCTAGAAGATTGAGGGGGATATGGTGACAGTCTTTAAGTTCCTTCATGGTTATGATAGAGTGGATAGGGATCGATATTTTGATATGGCAGGCTCCAGAACTAGAGGTCATAGTTTGAAGCTTCGTAAGAAAACTTCTTTGCAGGATATAAGGAAATACTTTTTCAGTGTAAGAGTAGTTAATAATTGGAATTCGCTAAGCGAGGAGGTAGTTAATGCTATCTCAACCAATAGTTTTAAGGACAGGTATGATAAGTATCACTAAGTACAAAATGGAACCGATCAGGAGACGGGAAAATGCGAGCTTTGGGCTCTTTCCCGTAAACACAATTAGGTAATCACAATTAAGGAATCACACACACACACACACACACACACACACACACACACACACACACATATATATATATATATATATATATATATATATATATATATATATATATATATATATATATATATATATATATATATATATATATATATATATATATCCAATAGATTAAGTAATTAAGTAAAGTACACTGAGCTAACCTTTACAATTGTTTGTAAAATGTAACTTAATCTAAGCATTTTTTTTTCTCTCATTCCAGCTTTTTTAATCTTCCCGAGTGTGTTTCTCACCTTACCAACTTTCTTTTTAAAATAAAAATAGACTCCAAGAAGATAGACAAGTCTCTGGGTGTGATCTTAAGAACAAGAAAAAAATTGTGACATTCTTCGTCTCCTTTCTTGAGCTGACTAGCAGATCTTCATTGTAGTGAGTCAGAGAGAGAGAGAGAGAGAGAGAGAGAGAGAGAGGAGAGAGAGAGAGAGAGAGAGAGAGAGAGAGAGAGAGAGAGAGAGAGAGAGAGAGAGGAACATATTGTATTTATAACCTTTTCTATAGAAACTGCTACTTTTTCTCCATCTCATGTTTTCTTGGTGCCCAGGCCCGATAAGGGCTATTTTATTTGTCTATCCTGGTGTCACACTCAATAAAAAAATATGTGAGAAAGATGTGTTTATATAATGATATACGAGAGAGATTTTTACATATGTCAGTGTGTTTAAGAGACCGAGATAGCTAGACAGTGTTTGGCCCATTCTTTAACACGGTTGTCTTTTGCACTGCTTAAAGGGTGGTTTACACTGTCAAACGGTTTCGTCGAACGCGGTTCGACAGACAAGTGTTTGAAGTGATGTTCGAACGTGTGAATGGGGTATTTGGTTGTCGAACACGTTTGTTGAACGTGTTCGACAACCAAATACCCCGTTCACACGTTCGAACATCACTTCAAACACTTGTCTGTCGAACCGCGTTCGACGAACCGTTTGACCGCGTAAACCGCCCTTAACACTGTAGCTCAACTTTAATTTGCCTTTTAATATGTAAACTCATGAATCAAACCTTTG
>JAXCGZ010015373.1:2500-5000 GCA_037179515.1 Halocaridina rubra | reverse complement strand
GATAAATTTACCTATATGTGCATTTATTTTTATTACGACCTTTTATAGCAAAATAAAGACATAGGTAGGCCTTGAGAAATATGGAGGTCAAATAATAATGAAGGTGGGGAGAGTTCTGTTTGGATGTTTCTGAACAGAGTATTATTTCTAATTTACGCCTTATGCAAGCAGGGAACGAGGCTAGAGACAGTGGGACTTACACAGGACAGGAGGTCAGAAAATGAAAATTCTATTTGTGGATTAAGTATAGATTACCCCCCAGGACATTGAATAGATTGGGTTAGATTAAACTAAGTTTGGTTAGGATAGGTCAATACCTAACCTAACCCAACCTAACTAAACTAACTTAATCTAACACTATACGGAGATATTTTATGCTCTAGGGGGGCTGATCCTTACCTGATTCCTAGGCTGTGCTTTGATTCAGCCAACCCCCATACAATGAACGTTGTGGTATTTATACATAGATATTAAGAGCTGTATGTATATTCGTATATTAGGGGGACAGCTATAGCGTAACTGATAGAGTACTCTTCTTGTCCTGCCTTCCAGCCCACGGCTGAGCGTTAGGAAGGGTATCCAGCCTTAATTTTCCAAGTCCATTTGTGTCCACCCCCAAATGAGGACTAATAGTGACATAAAGAAAAACATATTCGTATATTCAAGTGTATGAAGGTTTGGATTACATGGGACTTTGGCAAGGTGAGAGAGAGAGACTTATTTTTGACTATTTAATAAAAATTTGCTCTATTTTGAATTGCGACTCCTTCGTCAAAGTTATATAAGTGAGAAAATATGAGCATATTAAGGGTGAGAGAACTACATTCGGCTAATTATTGCAAAATATTTTATATATTTGACGCGTTGTACATGAGGGGATGTTTTGCTTGAATATCTGAGATATGCCAGCATTGGAGAACCATAACTCAGTTTAGACGGAACATGGCAATTATTGTATCCTTTATGACGCTGCACATGTTATAAAGGAGCCCTGATCCACTTTCCAATTTTCTTTCATTTGTCAACACACTGCTGGTCCAACGGCTCTTAACGTCATTTTGAAGGGAAAATTTCAATTGAAGGTTTTTTCTCTCTGGTAATTCATTTTTGTACGTGATACAGAACACTTTCTTTGCCAAAATGCTAATTAAAATATGGTTTGTTCGCCTCTGATATAGTTATTTGTTAAAAGTATATTTAAGTACACAAGCTGGTGATGTACTGACAGCGTGACTAGACTTTGAGGAAAATTCATCAACGCTGGAGTCAAACGCAAAAATGGACGCGGTTTCGGCGTTACTCGACACGGTAAATCCTCTCTCAGTACTGCTTCATTTAACATATTCAATATATACAGATTATTCAATACATAATTTCATATACGAAATGATTGATATAAGAGATAGAGAGAGAGAGAGAGAGAGAGAGAGAGGAGAGAGAGAGAGAGAGAGAGAGAGAGAGAGAGAGAGAGAGAGAGGAGAGAGAGAGAATATGGCTGATGCGTCAAAGATGTGGAGAAAGGAATCTCCCCTAAGGAACGCCAAAACCGTGTCTTTATCTGCGCTTGACTATAGAAGCTCAGGTTAGATGAGGTCATGTTGGGCAAGATCAGAGCATAGCCGTCGGTAAATTTGTCTGTGACATGGGATGGTCACAGGTCCGGCCTCGGTCGAGGGCATGAGAACGAGATCCTTAAGAAAAGGAAGTGGGAATGAATTGATCCAACAGGTGTTCACTAAAGGGGTAAAAGCTTAGGGGGGGGGGATGAATGGGTCTTTTGACACTGTAACTTTAAAATGGGAAAGGACGAGGAAGTGTTGTTTCCTTAGACTTTTGAGAGAGAGAGAGAGAGAGAGAGAGAGAGAGAGAGAGAGAGAGAGAGAGAGAGAGAGAGAGAGAGAGAGAGAGAGAGAGAGAGAGAGAGAGAGAGAGAGAGAGGTCAAAATATTGATTTTATGCCTCGTCAGTTTCTAGCAAAACCTTAAATTTTTATCGACTCAACCTAACCTTACCTAACCTAAGGTTCTGATGGAACTAGAATTTTGCATAATTTTATAGTTTATTAATTCAAATAATACTTAGAACGCACTGACTCGAGAACATACAAGGACTGAGAATATTTTATCAAGGTTAAAATGTTCATGTCGATATTACTAAGAGAGAGAGAGAGAGAGAGAGAGAGAGAGAGAGAGAGAGAGAGAGAGAGAGAGAGAGAGAGAGAGAGAGAGAGAGAGAGAGAGAGAGGAGAGAGAGACATAGTCTCATTGCATACATGTGCTAGCTTTTGCCTTCAACTGTGAACATCTTCAAGGTAACGACAAGCTGGCTTATTTAAGAAGTCACAATCTAAACAGTATTCATTTTAGCTTCCTTTGAAAATTCTCACACTGGAGAGCGAAAGCTTCTTATTAAATAAGGAGAAAAAATAATTATTTAACCCTATTCATTCTCCTTCAAACAGAAAACGTAAAAATCTTCGATGATTGATATTTATTGTTAA
>JAXCGZ010015372.1:90000-92426 GCA_037179515.1 Halocaridina rubra | reverse complement strand
ATTAATCTATCTATCTACCTTGGCTGCTTCCCCCTTTAATTGGGGGTAGCCGTCATCAAAAAAAGAAAACAATAAGATTACTTTAGTCTATGGGCAATGACGAGGGAGCTAGCGACCATTCAGATGGCACTGCTGGAGTGCCACAGCCCATCCTCCCGGCTCTTCCACAACCTGTGTCGCTTCACAACTGTCAACTCCCCTACTGCCTCTACCACAGGGCTACCTCTGTAAGATGCAGCCCCTTGGTAACAGCAGATGCCCATCAGAGCTGCATCACAATCGTTTGCCACTCATTCCTATTCCTAGCACGCTCGCTTGCTTCCCTCACAACCATCCTCCGATCATTCAGAGCTCTCCTTACTCCATCCATCCACCCAAACCTAGGCCTCCCTCTAGCAAATCTCCCATCAACTCTCGCAATCATCACCTTTTTCAGCAGTCTTTCATCATCCATCCTTTCCACATGGCCAAACCATCTCAGAACATTCATATCTACTCTGGCTGTTATTTCTCTCCTCACACCCGTTCTTGCTCTCACCACTTCATTCCTAACCCTATCCAAACGAGATACACCAACCATACTCCTCAGGCATTTCATCTCAAACACATTTACCTTTTGTCTCTCACTTACTTTCATACCCCATAATTCTAATCCATTCATCACAGTTGGCACAACCATTTTCTCATACAAAACTTTCTTAACATTCATTTCCAACCCTCTATTCTTCATCACTCCTTTCAATGCACCCAGCACTTTACATCCTTCATTCACTTTGTAACACACATCTGCTTCCACTCCACCATTTGCAGCTATAACCGAGCCTAAATACTTAAACTGATCAACTTCCTCGAGTGTCGCTCCATTCAACATAACATTCAATCCAGCACCATCCTCATTTCTTACTCTTTCCCACATTCACTCGCAACTTCCTTCTCTCACACACCATTTCAAATTCTGACACTAACTGACTCGCTTCTTTTCTGAATCTGCCACCACCACAGTATCATCTGCAAACAGCAACTGATTAAGCTCCCACTCGTTATCATCCCCATCTACCATTCTCAAACCTCGACCACGCACTCGCTCATTCACCTCTCTTACGACTCCATCAATATACAAATTGAACAGCCGTTTTGACATCACACATCCCTATCTCAGTCCCACACTCACTGGAAACCACTCACTCACTTCATTCCCTACCCTAACCCAAGCTCTACTGCCCTCATACAAACTCTTCACTGCATGCAACAATTTACCATTAATTCCAAATAATCTCAAAACATTCCACATTGCCTCTCTCTCGGCTCTATCATACGCTTTCTCTAGATCCAAAAATGCAAAATACAAATCCTTACCCTTTGCTAAATACTTCTCACATAACTGCCTAACTATAAAAATCTTATCTATACAACCTCTACCTCTCCTAAAACCACTCTGCAATTCCGCGATCACATTTTCTGTCTTATCCCTAATCCTATTAACCAGTATCCTACCATACACTTTTCCTACCACACTCAACAAACTTATACCCCTAAAACTACTGCATTCATACACATCTCCCTTACATTTGTATAGGGGCCTTGTACAAGCAATCACCCATTCCATTGGCACCATTGACAACGCAAAGCATATATTAAACACCCACTAACCATTCCAATACAGTCACACCTATTCCTTCAACATCTCCGCTCTCACATCATCCATTCCAGGTGCTTTACCTGCTTTCGCTTCATACAATGCCCTTTTCACCTCCTCTCTTGTAGTCTCTCTCTCATTTTCATTTCCCATTACTGGCACTTGAACACCCCCCACTGATACTATAGCTGCCTCTCTATCTTCCTCAACATTCAGCAAGCACTCAAAATATTCTGCCCATCTTTTCCTTGCCATCGTTCCCTCTTAACATCTGTCCATTCACATCTTTCACTGTCTCTTACATCCTCGTTCCACCCTTCCCTACTCTCTTCGCTTCTTTCCAAAACTTCTTTTTATTCTCCTCATATGACCTACTAAAATCATGTCACCACCTAACATTTGCCAACCTCTTCTCTTCCTCTACCTTCTGCTTGGTTTCCACATTTTTCTCCCTATATCTTTCATATTTCTCCCTACTTTCACACTGCAGCCATTCCTCAAAAACCCTCTTTTTCTCTTCCACCTTCATTTTCACACCTTCATTCCACCACTCGCTGCCCCTCCTCATGCCCCCTCCAACAAACCTCTTTCCACACACATCACTTGCCTGTCCCACAAAACATTCTTTCATCAGCCCCATTCCTCCTCTAACTCCCCAACATCTCTTTCTTTCACCCTGTCATATGCCTCTTTCAACCTGTCCTGATATTTCTGTCTATATGTATATATATATATATATATATATATATATATATATATATATATATATATATATATATATATATATATA
>JAXCGZ010015372.1:65000-77500 GCA_037179515.1 Halocaridina rubra | reverse complement strand
ACACCTATCTAGATATTCATCTTAAATAGGCAGTTATTTACTTAGTTTGCTGTCAAAACTAAATGAAGAAATGCTGATGGATGAAATGCATCATAGTCAGTTTTACTCATATCTATGAATATTACTTATTATGATAGTTTCAGTTTCAGAAACTCTGGAATTATTAGGACATTAAAAGAAATAATTTTGGTTATCGTAAAAATGAACATGGTACTAAAGCATAAGAAGGTACATGAGAGGTGTAGAGTTAATAGGGGAGTAACATAGCTTAAGTTCAAAAAAGCAGAGTGGATGTGAGATAGAGCTGATGTTTGTTGGAAAATAGTAAAGGATTTGGGGAAGCTAAAAAGCTGCATGCTAACGATTCTACTCTTCACTTTTCCTCTCATTTTTCTTCACAACCTTCATCTGCTACTCGTAATCAGTCTCGTATCACTCTTCTATTCTCAACTCCGATTTGCAGAGGGTATCTGATGGGGCACTCAAAATCTATTTAAATTCAATGCCTCCAAGACACAGTTTCTGGCTATCTCTTTATCTCCTCCTCCTGATAACCCTATTGCCTTGGAGACCAACGAAATTTACCCTCTTAATTTTAACAACATATTAGGAATTCACACAACCTCTAACTTGTCTTGGAGGAATCACATAATCCAAATTTATAAATCTACATCCAAAAAAATTAGGTGTTCGGTTTTGTTTTCTTCATTACTTTTCCTCTTTACAGTTACTGAAGATCTATAAAAGTCTTCTTAGAATACTGCTAACACATCTGGGGTGCTTCTCCTTATATTTATCTCTTTGATATTGTTGAATATAAGGCAGTCAGGCTTATTAATGATGCTTTTCTTATTTCTAATCTGGATTCTCTCTCTTCGCTGTAAGGTATTATCCCTTTCTCTTTTCTATCGCTACTACTTTCATCACTGTTCTGATGAGTTGGCGAGATGCATTCCTCCCCCACTGCCGAGGCCGTGTAACACGTGCCAAGTGACCTCATCTCACAGGTACTGTGTGGAGATTTGTAGCTCACGGATTGGTCGGTGCAGCATCTGCTTCTTCTCATTTACCTCCAGACTCTGGATCTCTCTTCCTCCTTCTGTCTTTCCTAATTCTTTTGACCAATCTTCCTTCAAAAAGCGGATCTATAGTCGTCTCAGGGCCTAATCCTTCATATCTCTAGGTCCTCTGTACTTTGACCAAGTTTTCTGTGTCGTTCTCCTTTGTGTAACATTACCTCATCTCTGCCTTGTCCTTAACCTTTTTCTTTTCCTTCATCTTTGTGTTTTCTCATGTTTGGGCCTTTATTGATGAGGGCAGTTTTTGCCTGTCCCGGTGTCACACTCATAAAAAAAGACAGAAGTGTGAGAAGTTCTTAAAGAAAGTAGAGACACTTATTGAGCTATTATGTACTTAAAGAAAATTGAATGACCGGTTTGATAGAGAGGTGTTGTGGAAGTTGAATGTTTTGACCATCAGAATGATTCTTCATAAGCCACTCCAAGGATTAAACTCGCATTCCGATACTAACTTGAGATTATTTTGCATTGTTTTAATTTTATGCCCTTGCCATTTATCGATCTGATGATGCTTATAAAAAGCCCAATTTCATCCCTACTTTTGTAAAATTATATTTCTTCTTTATAAAAAAAATCTTCATATTCGGGCATGACATAATGTCGTAAACAAATTTAAGCCAAAGAAGCACACAGCTATTACTAGATGCTATTTCAACATGATTTTATACCTGTACTTTGATTTATTCTTCTTCGGTACATTCCAGTAATCATTGTAGAATAAGTGGAAATTGTTCAATGAAGTGAAGAGTCAGTAAAGCATATGTTAGAGTCGGGTTTGTTAAGAGTGATTTATTTGAGATGAATGTGGGGTTTCATTAAGGTTATGTAATGCCACCTTGATTGCTGAGTGTATACAATGATGAAGTTGTAAGAAAAACAAAGGAAAGATTGCTAGGAAGAGGCTTAAGATCATTTGGTGGCAATGGATGGTTATGGAATGTGACTCAACTGTTATTTGCAAATGAAGCGGTATTGGTGGCTGACTCTGAGAATGAACTTGAGTATTTGGTGCCTGAGTTTGTTAAGGTGTTAAAGAAGGGAGTTGCGAGTGAATGATGGTAATGTAAAGTCAAGAGATGCTCTAGCAATTATAATGTTGGCAGATTGAATGTGAGAGTATATGGGGAGATGCTTGAGGAAGCTGAAAATATTTAATATATATGGTCGCATGTGACAGAAAATGGATGAGAGGATGTGGAGTTATGTCACCGAGAGAAGGTAATAAGTAAGTGTCTAGGTGGGTGAAAAGTGTGATGAGAAATAAGGATTTAGGGATGAATGCAAAAACAAGCCTATATGAAGGATTGATTGAGCTGACAGCATTGTATGAAATAGGTACTTGGAATGCAAGAGGGGAGAAAAAGAACAAGTTGATTCTTATGGGGATGAGGTGTTTGAGAGGTATGATAGGTGTATCTGAAATAGAAAGAGTAAGAAATAAGGTGAGGCAGAGAACGGATCTTGAAAGTCAGATGTAGGATAAGGTAGATCAGAAAATATTGAGATGGTTTGGACATATGCAAAGAATGAGTGATGAATGATTAGAAAATAGAGTAAGGAGTGTATAAGTGATTGGATAAAGGTTAGTAGGAAGATGTAAGATGAGATGGATGGGGTGAAAAATGAAATTATATGCACATGATAAGTCAGATGAGCAGGGAAAAGAGAGTAAAAGAAATAGGAATGAGTAGAGTTTGTATATTTTTTTATTTATGATTGTGATACCAGGACAGGCAAAAAAAAAAAACAATAATAATAATCTACCCTCATCAAGCCTGGGCACGAAGAAAACATGAAGAGAAACAGAGATGGGGAGTATTGTGACTTGTCAAATGTGTAGGGATAATAAGACATATGTAACGAATATCCGAGAATATTCGGTGTTGATGTAGGCATAGAAAGAGAACCGTAACTGAAGGAAGACTTAACATCGAACTGTTCTGGACAGTCTTATTAGAGTCCACAAGACCCTTCAGCTGTATAGGTGATGCGAACCAAAAGTATTTTTCACACCTGCAAACACAGTAAACTGAGATGGGGGTGTGGAGGGTTGCTATATGATGAGGTAGTGGGCTAAACCAGATGCTGCTGGTTCCCCGCCCACTCACCCTGTCAGTGACTTTAGCGGAATATTGGTAATGAATTGCAGTAACCCCTTATCCTCAAAGAGCTAAAAGGGGTGATCGAAGTATGTTTGAATTATGGTAAATGTGATTTTCTTTAATTTGGCCACCCACCCCCCTTTTCTAAATGAGATTGTGGTCATTGTATATGCATGTATATAATTGTTTATAAAAATAGATAGAGAGATAGATGGGGACACCATGCACGTAGTGCAGTGGCTGGAACATTCGACTGGGGGAGTGACAAGCCCATATTCGAGCCCACCATATGGGGATTAGGAAGGCCACCTAAGCTAATTTATCCAACTCCAACCTTTTTTCCTCACCCTCATTCGAATGAGGAGTGAGAGTGACATATGATACGGTAATAAACAAGTCAATAGATAGGTATATAAGTATTATTCAATATAAACACAGTATCATATGTGTATACACTTGAAATGTATAATAGACTCTGAGCAGAATTCGAACCTGTAGCACAATTGCAGTCCATCACTGTAAGTAAGTAGTCACCAATAGTTCCCTGAAGGTTTAAAAGAAGAAGGAAATCTTTAACTGACTGCTCAAGCAGGGAACGAACACAATACTGAGCGTTTCACTTCATTCTACTACCAGTTCCCAACCTCACCTGTGGCTCCTTTTAGCATATTATTCTTATCTTGGCATACGTGCATATATATATATATATATATATATATATATATATATATATATATATATATATATATATATATATATATATATATATATATATATATATATGTATATATATATATATATATATATATATATATATATATATATATATATATATATATGTATATGTATATATATATATATATATATATATATATATATATATATATATATGTATGTATGTTTGTTTGTTCCGAATTTACGTCACGGACTCCCTTTTCTACCAAGGGCTAGGACGGTTGCCTTCCTGCGAAGGACTTGTTTTGGCAGATGTAAGTAACACACCAGTATTCAAATTTCGCATCTAGCTTACTTATAGTTTATGCACTGAAAACCCGATGAGTCACTTCCTCAACAGTTGAGGTGTAGAATTGTCCTCTTTTCAGGGCAATATTTATTTCCCTTGGGTCTAGATTAACAGAAAGGTTTCTGTCAGGTCAGTGTAAATATGTGATGCTGGATACCCACTCCGTATGGTCGCCCATTGGGTGAATGACGTCCAAAGATCTCATGTCCTCCAGTACGGCTTTAATCTTCTTGGAGGGTTAATTTTTTGTTAAATAGTTGTCAGCAATGAGTTTGTTTGTGTTCACCTGGATATTTGGCGAATTCTTGAAACCTATTAGGATATGACTGCATTGATCCATCAAGTAACTTCATGGGTTTCGCACTGTTTTGAAATTTCACAATTAAGTTTTATTAATTCAGTAGACTGGTATCTTTGTAAACAAAAATTAACTCTGCCAGGTGACTCTGAGACTCTGCGCTCTTGGAGGCAAATATTACCTTTTGCCATGGTATTTATCATTACCTCTTGTTAACTTTAATAACGCAAACCAATCTATTCGAATCCTTCTTTAACATTTTAAAATCTTTCAGTTAAATCACACTCACGGTTTCTATTACTTTACTTAACAAGCACTTTTAACACAACATTTCAAATTAGCTTTATTATGCTTCACTAATGGAAAAAAAGAGCTTACCTTTCTTAACATCAGTCAACTGACTTCAATTCCAGATTTGGAGGAAATCGTAACATATCGAATTAAAAAACAGATCTTTACTCATCTATCCATTAAATCCTTATATATAATCTTAGAGCGTCCACTTGTATGTTAGCACACGAATGAGATTGAAAGAGGGTATAAAATTAACAGAGTCATTCAGTAGAGAGTTTTTAACCCTGCTATGGCAGCTAGCATTATTATATCCTACTTCTTTTAAAATTCAGAGATACAGCGTGTAATGTTTTAAATATATTGAAGGAAGGGAAATGTGCTTTAAGTTCAATCATGGAAAGTAGTAGCTATATATATATATATATATATATATATATATATATATATATATATATATATATATATATATATATATATATATATATATATTGCTCGGAAGTGCGTGCGTGAGTGCGTGCATGTGTGTGTGATTACCTAATTGTGATTGCCTAATTGTGTTTACGGGAAAGAGCCCAAAGCTCGTATCTTCCCGTCTCCTGATCGGTTCCATTTTAGACTTAGTGATACTTATCATACCTGTCCGTAGCTTTTAGATTAATATTTAAAAGAAAATGGATATAAATATATGTTTGCATATGTGACTCCTTTTAACTACAATTATTTCTTTTATGCAAAAAACAAATTATGCAGAGCTCACTAGCTTAAAATATGTAATTCAGTATTAGTTCATAAGTGTAAATTAATGTTTCCTCTCTCCTCGAATACAGGAAATAGTATTAGCCATCACATCTGCATACACAGACTGGTCACGCCCTGTACAGCACCCTGTCTACATCCGAGACCTGACAGCATATGCACTTCATGATGCCTCGCTAGTTTCTCCAGTTGTTATTACAGCCAATCAACTTTTCTCCCCCATGCGGTCGTGCTATATGTATACCCTCGAGTATAAACCTGAACATCATCAGCCCGAGGTTCTTCTCCTTCTCCTTAGTTTTCTTCCTCTACTTCTTCATTATCTTCACCGTTATTTTTATTATAACTATCAGTATTATTATTATTATTATTATTATTATTATTATTATTATTATTATTATTATTATTATTATTATTATTATTATTATTATTATTATTATTATTATTATTATTATTATTATTATTAGTAAATGTAGTATGAGTAGCATTCGACTCTGCAGACGGTAGACGTATGCACTGTCTTTCGACAGGAAGAGAATGACATTACAAATTTTCTCGAAGTGCTCTGCCGTAAAATGTTTTAAAATCCACAATCTGAATTTGCCCAAAAATGCCACGTTACTTATCGGAATATTTTCATATTTCTAATTGAATACATTATTTAGTGCAGGAACAAACTGCTCCCTCACTAAAGTTCACCTGCGCACCAAAGCCACCAAAATTGACCAGCCTTTCGCTCATTCCCTCATAACCTCTCCTCAGTCCCTTAGAGATCATATTTCAACGTATATTAATATGAACTGGGGGGAAAACGAGAGATATTATGATACTGAATGTCTTTTAGAATAATTTTTAGATTGCGTTGGCCTATTTTGCATTTCTCACCTTAATTTCTCTCTCCCTCTCAGTCATTTCCTTAAAAAATTATCCCATATCATCTTTTCAGAGAGTAAAACTAATTAAGCCCCCCCCCCACCGTAAGGAAGAAATAGTTTGATTGACAAAGAAAATCGCATCAACACCAACATAGTAAAGATAACGCTTCATGGGCAAATACAATCCATTTATTTTTATTCTTCGTCTTTCTTTTCCTTGCCTGCAGCTCTTTTCATACATTTAATTGAGTTCGAATTGTTAGTTTAGTGTTTAATTTTGGTAGGGATGAAACAATTCATATGTGATTGCAATCGCTACTTTAGGTGTCTGTCCTTTGTTTATGGCTTTACCCCTTCTCTCTATTCTCTGATTTTCAGTTTTATGTATGTTGTTTGTTGTGTTCCATAGGGATCTGTTCTTTCACCTATTCTGTTCCATCTCTTCATCGACGATCATCTCCACACCCCATCATCCTCTCTTCTCCACGGCTTTGAGGATCCTACCTCTCATTTTTCCTCTGTCTTCTCTTCACAACATTCAACTGCTACTAGTATCACTCTATCATCAACTCTCAACTTCGGTCTACAGAGAGTAAATGAGTGGGGCACCCAAAATATAGTTAAATTTAATGCCTCCAAGACACAGTTTCTGAATATCTCTTTTTATTCTTCTCCTCCTGATAGCCCTTTTATCTCCGAAACGAAATGTATCCTGTTAGGTCTATGAACATATAAGGAATCCAGATAGCCTCTAGTTTGTCTTGGAGAAATCATATAACTCAAGTTTCCAAATATACATGTAAGAAATTGAGGGCTCTGTTCCTTTTCATCATTACTTTTCCTCTTTTCAGTTACTTTAAATTTATAGAGGTCTTATCCATCCCTGCTTAGGAAACTGCTCACAAATCTTGGGTGATTCTTCTTATACTTATCTCCTTGGTAGGGTTGAATCTAAGGCAATCAGACTCATCAGTGACCCTTCCCTTCCTTCTAATCTTGATTCTCTTGCTCTACTATTTCGCAAGGATAATGTGAAAAGATTCGTAGCTCGCATATTAAGCGATGCAGCAACTGCTTCTTCCCATCCACCTACAAACTTTAGACTCTCTTTCTTATTCTGTCTTTCCTAACTTTTATTACCTATCTTCCTTCAAAAAATGGGCCTATCGTCATCTCAGGGGCTAAGCCTGCCATAGCTCTAGGTTTTCATCACTTGAATCAGCCTGTTCTTTCCCTACTGTGTATCATTCTCGTATATCTGCTTTGTCCTTAATCTTCTACTTATTCTCCATCTCAATATTTATTTTTGGTGCCTGAGCTTGATGAGGGCAGTTTTCTTGCTTGTCCCGGTGTTACACTCATATAAAAAGTACTTCTTAGTTATAGAAATCGAGAAAATGAAAACAAAGTGGGCATACCAATAAGCTTGTTTGAGGTTTTGACCAGCACTTACAAGATTTTTCAAGTAGGGCAACTCATTTTAACTCTTGTTGTTCAACGGGAAGCTGTTACTTCCAATGAAACTCTTAGTGAATATTTCTTTGTTCATACACCTCAATATTAAGACAATGGAATGGCTATGAAATGTGAGAGTACTCACAATAATACGATGTTGTTCATTGTAATGGTAATCACGTTGCACTGTAAACAGGATGCTTTATGAAGAGGAAATAGTGGAATACTTTGTAAAATAGGAAAATGAGATACTCAGCTTGGTGACTATTCTAGCAACTAGTTTGAAATAAATTTTGAGGAGGCTTCTAAGTGAATGAGGAAAATGTGTGATGATATGGTGTTTTAACGAACACGAAATCTTTTTACAACACATACATTGTGAAGCCACTACAGAATAGGATTACATTAGTAAGAAGGTTATTTTTTCTTAATGGAATAATGTCATTCACTACATTTGCAATGATGGTCGTAGAAAAAATAGTAAATATCTTAACTCGTAGATATCCCTTTGAAAAAAAAAAAAAAATCCGAGTTGAAAAGACGTGGCAAGAATCAGTGGCAAAAATAGCACTCCTTGTTGTACAACGAAGAAATGATGATGACAAAAAACTTAGCAGTTGATACGGTATCAAACCATCTGTTTGATATCAAATAACAATTTTTCATCTATTTTCCATATCATGGTACATGAAGAGAAACTAAAAGTATATTAGTTTAGAGGAACACAGAATATTAATTATAAGCTATCGACTATGGGATTAGCAGAAGAAAGTGATATCTTAAAGGCTAAAAATGGCATATTTGTCTAGAAGAAGGTCGTATAAATTCAGGGTGGGGAACTTTTCTCTCTTGTATAATCTTACTCCATTGGCAAATTTATCATATGTAACACATTTATATAAAACTATTACAAGTCGAAAAGAGGTCTCTCCATCACCTAGATAATTTCACACAATGTAGATTAGAACACCAGAAAAAAATCACAAAGTCAGGCCACTTGGAAATATAAAAAGCCTAAAGCAAATCAAAAGGAAATGTGCAATGGCAAAAAAAAAGAGAGAAAAAAAAGAAAAAAAAATATATATATATATATATATGTGTGTGTGTGTGTGTGTGTGTGTGTGTGTGTGTGTGTGTGTGTGTGTGTGTGTAATTACCTAATTGTGTTTACGGGAAAGAGCCCAAAGCTCGCGCGCGCGTGTGTGTGTGTGTGTGTGTGTGTGTGTGAAACATATCTTTTTTTATGAGCGTGACACCGGGACAGGCAAAATCTGCCCTCATCAATAAAGGCCCAGGCACAAGAAAACACCAAGACGAAGGAAAAGAAAAAGGTTAATGACAAGGCAGAGATGAGGTAATGTCAACACAAAAGAAAATGACAGACAGAAAAAGCAGTCAAAGTACAGAGGACTCAGAGATATGGAGGACTAGTGCCTGAGATGACGATATATCTGTTTTTTGAAGGATAATAGGTCATAAGAACTAGGAAAGACAGAAAGAGGAAGAGAGTTCCAGAGTCTGGAGGTAGATGGGAAGAAGCAGTCGCTGCACCGACTTATGAGCTACAGATCTCCACGCAGTACCTGTGAGATGAGAACGCTTGGCGAGTGTTACGCGGCCTCGGCCGTGGGGAAGGGATGCAACTTACCAATTCATCAGAGCAGTGATGGAAGTAGTAGAGATAGAAAAGGGAAAGGGAAGACACCTTACGGCGAAGAGAGAGAGAATCCAGATTAGGAGTAAGAGATGGATCATTAATGAGTCTGACTGCCTTACATTCAACCCTATCAAGGAGATAAGTATAAGAAGAAGCACCCCAGATGTGTGAGCAGTATTTTAAGCAGGGATGGATAAGACCTTTATAAATTTTAAGTAACTGTAAAGAGGAAAAGTTATGACGAAAACGAAACAAAACCCCAATTATTTGGATGAAGATTTAGAAATTTGGATTACATGGTTCCTTCAAGACAAGTTAGAGGCTATATGGATTCCTATGTTGATAGAATTAAGAGGGAAAATTTCGTTAGTTTCGAAGACAGCTGGATTATCAGGAGGAGAAGAGGATAAAGAGATAGCCAGAAACTGTCTTGGAGTCATTGAATTTAACTAAATTTTGAGTGGCCACTCAGATACCCTCTGCAAATCGGAGTTGATAGAGAAGAAAAAATGATACGAGACTGATTACGAGTAGAAGATGAAGGTTGTGAATAAAAGGCAAGGAAATGTGAAGGGTAGAATCATCAACAAAGGCATGAAGAAGAGAGGAAGATGGGGATTGTAGACGATCATTGATGAAGAGAAGGAACAGAGTAGGTGAAAGAAAAGAGCCCTGTGGAACACCACTGGTAACAGAGAAAGAGCTAGATGTCACACCATCAACAACTACAGATAAAAAATGGTCAGAAAGAAAACTGGAAATCAGAGAACAGAAAGAAGGGGTAAAGCCATAGGTAGGGAGTTTGGCCAACATAGCTTTGTGCCAGACTCTGTCAAGAGTTTTAGAGTGTTCAAGGGTGATGATAAAGGATACCTCATAGTTCCCAGAGTAGATGACCATACATGAGTAAGATAAGACAGGAGATCACCAGTGGATCTTGCCTTGCAGAAGCCGCACTGGTGATCGGAGATAAGTGAGTTAGATTCAAGGCATTTCAAGAAGCTAGCGTTGAGCAAAGTTTCGAAAACTTTAGCAATAGAGGAGGTTAGGGCAATAGGTCGGTAGTTTGAAGGAATAGAGCGGCCACCCTTCTTAGGAACAGGTTGAACTAGAGCATGCTTCCAAGATGAAGGATAGATACTGGTTGACAGAATGAGGCAAAAAGAGCGGCAAAGCATGGGAACCAGTTCATCTGCAAACTCTTTAAGGAACCTTGCATTGATACTATCGGGACCAGATGCCTTCTTCATCTTTAGCAAGCGAAGAATCTTATGAACTTTGCATGAAGAAATGATAAGGGAGGGCATAGGGTTAGAGAGGGGTAAAGATTGAGGAACAGTATTTCTGCCCCTGACAAGGATTATAACCTACTACACACTTGATAATTCATCATTGTGCGTTAGAAACCCCTTTGTTAACTACTAAAGCAGGGGAATGTAAGGCAATGTTGCATGAAGATGTACAAGAATGATGAAACCATAACACTGAAGTGGTAAGAAGAGTGGGAGAACAGGTATTGGAAAAGACAACTGGGAAGAAGCCTGTTCAGGATTTGGAGACATTGTGGTGCACGACGAGGTGCAAGTGACTGTGAAAGCAAAGAAAGACCCTAAGAAACAATGGAATAAGTCTGTCGGACAGGGAGATAAAGAGAACCACAAACAATACAACAAGAAAGTAAATGGGGGAGTAGCAGGAGCACAGGCACAGGCACTATGTGAGGTAAGTGAATAGTTGGAAACATCTTAAGGGAAAAGAGAGATATTCAGAATTGCAAGAGCTCAGGTTGGGGCCACCAAGGATTTCACTCAAATAAGTCAGGTTCAGGATGACAATTGTATTGTCACAAGTGACAAGGAAATGGCCAAGGAGAGTTGAAAAAAGTATAAATTTGTAAAAAATTTGAACGAAGAAAACTACAAGACATTCTCTGAGGATGGAGCTCCAAACTAAGATAGAACACCTGACATCAGCAATGATGAGGTAATTGTAGCTCCAAGGAAAATGAAAAATAGCTGTGCAACAGGACTTGTTGAAATACTAACACAAGTGTGGAAGTGCCTTGGGGAAGAGGAATTTGATATGCTATGGGACCTGATGCTGAAAATAAAATATAAGGAAAAATCCATGATGATTGAAGAGATATCTTAATTCATCCTATATATAAGGAGAAGGGTGATATCCTGGACTGTGCCAACTACATGGAAATAAAACTAATGTCCAACTTACTGAAGATTTGGAAAATAATCATGGATAAAAAAGATAAGAGAGGTAGCATCGATACAGGACAAGCGGTATGGTTTTACATCAGGTTTGGGAACAATGGATGCAGTGATTGGTCTTAGGCAGCTGCTAGAAATGCACCAGAAAAAGCAGAAAAGTCTATGAATATTGTTTATAGACCTGGAGAAGGCATATGATAGAAATGTACGTAAGGATTGTCCAAGATACGTATGAGGGAACGAGAACACAGCTTAGCAGCAGCATCGCACTAACGGAATGAATGCCACTTAGAGTTGGTCAACATCAAGGATCTGCTTTAAGCCTTTACTTATTTGATCTGATTATGGACGTGCTTGTTAGTGAAGTAAAAGAAGATACCCCCTGGTGCATAATGTTTGCTGATGACATCGTCTGTGCAGCTAAAATGCAGAGTTGTTGGAGTTTAAACTGGGACGGTGGAAGAAGGCTATGGAAGACCGAGGGCTTAAGATCAGTAGAAAGTAAACAAAATACTGGCTGTTTAATTAGGATCAAGACAATGAAAATGACCTTAATGGAATATATTATGGACAGAATTATTACTGAATTGCTGTCTATTATACGGGTTTCCTCTTTTTAAATGCGCTAGACAAATAGAATGTTTTTAAAGTAGCTAAAATATAACTGGCTCTATATGCACAACATAATATTGCGTTTCACATATTGATTTACTTTAGTGATCCTGTTTATTTACACTT
>JAXCGZ010015372.1:47500-50000 GCA_037179515.1 Halocaridina rubra | reverse complement strand
CCTACTCTTTCATTTGTCCATGCCAGATCCATGGCTATTCAGGCAAGGGATTGGGCATACCTGTCATACTATACCTCTACTTCTGATTTAACTCTCTCTGCTTTTATTACAGCTAAGAATTGCTGTACTGTTTAGATTCGAAAATCTAAAGCTTCCTTTTTAAGAGGGAATGTTGATGACATTAGCTCCTCTCACTTTGATAAATGTTTCTGGGCATTAACTAAAAATCTCCCTAAAAACTTATGTACGTCAAGCTTCTCCCCTCTCATTCGTCATGATGGTTCTATGGCTTACTATCCCACTGACAAAGCCACTCTCATTGGTTCTCATTTTTCTGCCAACTTTTCCCTTAGCGATTCCAGCACATCAGTTCCTCGTACTTTACCTCTCTTTCAGCCTATGCCCGCCCTAATTCTTTTCTTCACACATAGTCCATAAGGTTCTGCACTCTGTAAAGATAAACAAGGCATCCAGATCCGATGACATCCCTGCAAGGTTTCTTAAGGAGTTTGCAGATGAACTGACTTCGAGGTTTTGTCGTCTTGTTTGCTTCATTCTTTCAATTAGTATCTATCCTTCATCTTGGATGCATGCTCTAATTTAACCTGTTCCTAAGGAGTGTGACCATCCTATTCCTTCTAACGACTGACCTATTGCTCTAACATCTGCCATCGTTTTAGTATTCAAATCTTTGCTCAGTTCTCATTTCTTGAAACACCGTGAATCTGGCTTGCTTATTTCCAATCATCAGTAATGCTTTTGCAAGGCAAGATCCACCGGTGACTCCTGTCCTATCGTATTCATCTTCTCTGAAAAACTATTGGGAATCCTTTGTCGTTGCCCGTAATATCTCTATGGTTTTTAACGGAGCGTAGCACAAGGCTCTGATGGTCAAAATTCCTGCCTATGGCTTTACCCATTCTTTAATTTCTCTGATTTCCAGTTTTCTATGTGACTGTTTTATAATTCTTGTTGTTGACAGTGCAAAATCTAGTTCATTCCCAGTTGCCAGTGGTGTTCCACAGGACTTTGTTCTTTCAGCTGCTCTGTTCCTTCTCTCCATCAACTATCTTCTTCAGACCCTATCCTCCTGTCCTCTCCTCTCCACACTTTTGCCGATTATTCTGCCATTCATATTTCCTCTGCCTTCTCTTTACAGACTTCCTCTGCTACTCGTATCACTCTTCCATCGACTCTCATCTCCAATTTACAGAGAGTATTCGAGTGGGACACACAGAATTTAGATAAACTTAATGACTCCAAGACATTTCTGGCTATCTCTTAATCTCTAGCTCCTCCTGATAGCCCTGTTGTATAAAAACTAATGAACTTTACCCTCTTAATTCTATTAACATAATAGGAATCCAGTTATCCCCTAACTTGTCTTGGAGGAGTCACAATCCAAACTTTCATATATGCATCTAAGAAATATGGGGTTCTGTTACTTAAAATCTATAAAGGTATTATCCATTGTTGCTAAGAATGCTGCTTGCATTTGTGGGGTTCTTCTTCTTATATTTATCCTCTTGATAGAGTTGAATCTCTTGCACTTGTGGGGTGATTCTTCTTATACTTATCTTCTTGATAGAGTTGAATCTAAGGCAATCAAACTCGTCAATGACCCTTCTCTTACTTCTAATCTGGATTCCCTTTTTCTTTGCTGTGAGATATCCTTTCCTCTTTTCTATTGTTAATACTTCCATCGCTGCTCTACTGAGTTGGTGAGTCTTATCCCTCTCCAACTGTCAAAGCCTTATAACACTTGCCAAGTGTCCTCGTCTCACAGGTACTGTGTGGAGATTTGCAGCTCATGGATTGGTCGCTTCAGTGGCAACTTCTTATCCAGCTCCAGACTCTGGAATGCTTTTCCTCCAACTTTCCTTATTTATATGACCTATCTTCCTTCAAAAAGCGGATCTATCATCATTGCAGGGCCTAATCTTGCCATATCTTTAGGTATTCCATACTGTGACTATTCTCGTAGCCTTTCCTTTTCCTATAGCATATCATTTTATTATTTCTGCCTTGTACTTAAGCTTCTTCTTAATCTTTGTCTCAATGTTGTCTTTACGCCAGGTCTAGATAAGGGCAGTATGCCTTTTCCGGTGTCACTCATAATACAAATTATTCTGCCACACCTCTCCATGGCTTCCCAGGGTGGGGCAGGCTGGATAATGCCCCATCACACGTCTTCTCGAGTTGCACCTTCATCTCTGCTTCCCAGAGTTTTGGGATTGAAGTGGGGCTGTAGCAAGCCAATTTAGGGATCTAGGTCCAAGTGTATGTATGCAGGGGGCTGGACATGCACAAAAGTGGTAACCTCGTAGTGTTGAAGATGGATGACGTGATATGTCTGCGTAGCCACTCTAGATGCCATGTAATGCTCTCCCCCAGGGGTGGGAAGGTCTTGGTCTCAGGGTGTTTTGGGCAGTAACTTCCTCCAACATAAGGGGGGAACTGTGGTAGGTATTTGTTGTGGAAAGGCATCAGGAACCAGCTC
>JAXCGZ010015372.1:25000-30000 GCA_037179515.1 Halocaridina rubra | reverse complement strand
ATTATATACCTAAATGAAAAAAATAAATTATAAGGAATAGACAAAAATAGATAGATAAATACAATAAATAGTGAAGTAAATTAGAAAAATATATAATGATTAAATATAAAGAAGATTTAACTAATAAAATAAATAAATAAAGTAGAAAAGAATTGAAAGAAACTGTACACAAAATAAATTAGTATACAGTAACATTCCAGTTTTAAAGTTTTCATTGACTACTTTTTAAATTTTAAAAGAATAAAGGCATTTATAAGAAATAAAAAGATTTATTGGAATAGAGGAAAAATAAATGATGGTTATGAATGACTTTTTCCACGTTCAATAAATTTGTACTGAAGTTCACCACCAAATCTCCATTTTTAGACATTTTTAACCTCAAACTCTTAATAGCTTCTCTTTATTTAAATTCAACTATTAAGGTTAGGTTAGGTGAAGTAGTTTTTATTTTTTAGGTATTTTTTAGGTATTTTTTAGGGATTTTCATGGATTTTTTTAGGAATTTCTATTGAAATCTGGTAATATCTAAATATTTTTAGATATTTTTATGGATTTTTTTTGAATTTTTATTTATTTATAGGGATTTTAAGTAATTTTTAGAGATGTTTATAGATATTTTGAGGATTTCTATGGATTATTAATGAATTTTTATGGATATTTGGGGAATTTTTGACATTTTTATTGATTTGTAGGGATTTTTATGTGGAGTTTTATGGATTTTTAGGGATTTTTAGAGATTTTTAAGGATTTTTTTGAATTTTAATGAATTTTTAGGAGTTTTTAAGGATTTTTTGAAAATTTTAGGGATTTGCAGAGATTTTTGGAGATTTTCATTGATTTTTTAAGAATTTTAATGGATTTTTGGGGATTTGTATGGAATTTTACAGATTTTTGGTATTTTTTATGAATTTTTAGGGATATTAAGGATTTTTTAAAGATTTTTTTTAGAAATTTTTATTGATTTTTAGTAATTTTGGGGAATTTTTTGAAAAATTTAGGGATTTTTAATGATTTATAGGGATCTTTAAGGAGTTTTAGAAAATATTAAAAAGTTAATAAGTCACAAAAAATTCCAAAAAATTCAAAAATTCACTAAAAATTTATACAAATTCTTTAAAAAATAGCTAAAAATTATTAAACATCCTTAAAAATCCCATAAAATGCATTAAATAGCCCTAACCTAATCTAACCTAACCAAACCCAACCTAACCTAACCTAACCTAACCTAACCTAACCCAACCTAACCTAACCTAACCCAACCTAACCCAACCCAACCTAACCTAACCCAACCTAACCTAACCTAAATTAACCTAACATAACCAAACCCAACCCAACATATAGGGATTTTTAATGAGTTTTAGGGATTTTTAGAGATTTTTAGAGATTTGTATGGACTTTTAAGGATTTTTAGATTGTTTTAGGGTTTTAGTGAATTTTAGTGATTCTTAGAGATTTTAGATTATTATATATTTATATTAATTTCTATTGATTTTTGGTGTTTTTCATGAATTTTTAGATTTTTTTTTGGATTTATTTGGATTTTTCATGGATTTTTAGTTATTTTTATTGATTTTAAGAGATTTTTAGGGATTTTCTTTTATGGAGTGTTAGATATTTTTTGAATTGTTGGGGAATTTTAAGGATTTTTAGGGATTTCTAGGTATTTTAGAGATTTTTAAGGATTTTTAGGACTTTTAATGGAATGTATGGGATTTTTCAGGATTTTTAATGATTTCTAGATTTTTTAGAGAATTTTTATGAATTTTTAGTGATTTCTTGAGGTTTTAGTGATTTTTTTCGATTTTTATTAATTGTTTGTAATTTTTAGGTATTTTTAGAGATTTATAGGGATTTTTTTATTGATTGTTCGAGATTACTAGGGATTTTTAGTGAATTTTAGGGAAATTTTAGAGTTTTTAGGAATGTTTTATATATTGAGGGATTTTTCTAGGCTAAATTAAGTTAGGTTAGGTTAAAGGTTAGCTTAGGTTAGGTTAGGTTAGGTGAAGTAGTTTTTATTTTTTAGGTATTTTTTAGGTATTTTTTAGGGATTTTCGTGGGTTTTTTAGGAATTTCTATTGATAATTGGTAATATCTAAATATTTTTAGAGATTTTTATGGATTTTTTTTTAATTTTTATTTATTTATAGGGATTTTAAGTAATTTTTTGAGATGTTTATGGATATTTTAAGGATTTCTATGGATTATTAATGAACTTTTATGGATATTTGGGGAATTTTTGAAATTTTTATTGATTTGTAGGGATTTTTGGAGATTTTCATTGATTTTTTAAGAATTTTAATGGATTTTTGGGGATTTGTATGGAATTTTACCGATTTTTTGTATTTTTTCTGAATTTTTAGGGATATTAAGGATTTTTTAAAGATTTTTTTTTTGAAATTTTTATTGATTTTTAGTAATTTTTAAGGATTTTTAGAAAAATTTAGGGATTTTTAATGATTTATAGGGATCTTTAAGGAGTTTTAGAAAATATTAAAAAATTAATAGGTCACAAAAAATTCCAAAAAATTAAAAAATTCACTAAAAATTGATACAAATTCTTTAAAAAATAGCTAAAAATTATTAAAAATCCTGAAAAATCCCATAAAATGCATTAAAAGCCCTAACCTAATCTAACCTAACCTAACCCAACCTAACCTAACCTAACCTAACCTAACCTAACCCAACCTAACCTAACCTAACCCAACCGAACCCAACCCAACCTAACCTAACCCAACCTAACCTAACCTAAATTAACCTAACCTAACCTAACCTAACCTAACCTAACCCAACCCAACCTAACCTAACCTAACCTAACCTAACCTAACCTAACCTAACCTAACCCAACCTAACCCAACCTAACCTAACCTAACCTAACCTAACCCAACCTAACCTAACCTAACCTAATCTAACCTAACCCAACCTAACCTAACCTAACCTAACCTAACCAAACCTAACCTTACCCAACCTAACCTAACCTAACCTAACCTAACCTAACCTAACCCACCTAACCTAACCTAACCTAACCTAACCTAAAATATTTAGATATTACCAAAAAAATCCATGAAAATCCCTAAAAAATCCCTAAAAAATACCTAACAAATAAAAACTACTTCACCTAACCTAACCTAACCTAAGGTAACCTTTAACCCTAACCTAACTTAATTTGGCCTAGAAAAATCCCTCAATATCCAAAACATTCCTAAAAACTCTAAAATTTCCCTAAAATTCATTAAAAATCCCTAGTAATCTCGAACAATCAATAAAAAATCCCTAAAAATCTCTAAAAATACCTAAAAATTACAAACAATTAATAAAAATCGCAAAAAATCACTAAAAACTCAAGAAATCACTAAAAATCCATAAAAATTCCCTAAAAAATACCTAAAATTCATTAAAAATCTTGAAAAATCCCATGCATTCCATTAACAGTCCTAAAAATCCTTAAAAATCTCTAAAAGTCCCTACAAATCTCTGAAAATCCTTAAAAATTCCTAACAATTAAAAAAATATCTAAAACTCCATAAAAGAAAATCCCTAACATTCTCTTAAAATCAATAAAAATAACTAAAAATCCATGAAAAATCCAACAAAATCCAACAAAATCTAAAAATCCATGAAAAACACCAAAAATAATAATCTAAAATCTCTAAGAATCACTAAAATTCACTAAAACCCTAAAACAAACTAAAAATCCTTAAAAGTCCATACAAATCTCTAAAAATCTCTAAAAATCCCTAACACTCATTAAAAATCCCTATAAATCGCTAAAAATTCTTAAAAATACATTAAAATCCTTAAAAATTACTAAAAATCTCTAAAAATCCCTGCAAATCCCTAAAATTATCAAAAAATCCTAAAAAATCCTAAAAATTCATAAAAATTCAAACAATCCTTAAAAATCTCTAAAAATCCATAAAATTCCCCTGAAAAATCCCTACAAATCAACAAATATTCCAAAAAATCCCCAAAAATCCATGAAAATTCATTATTAATACATGGAAATCCCTGAAAAAATCCATAAACATCTTTAAAAATTACTTTAAACCCCTGCAAATAAATAATAATTTGAAAAAAATCCATAAAAATCTCGAAAAATCTTTAGATATTATCAAATATCCATAGAAATTCCTAAAAAAAATCCCTAAAAATCCCTAAAATTTACTTAAACAATACCTAAAAAATAAAAACTACTTAACCTAACCTAACCTAACCTAACCTAAGCTAACCTTTAACCTAACCTAACCTAAGCTAACCATTAACCTAACCTAACCTAATCTAACCAAGATTAATCCCTCAATATCCAAAACATTCCTAAAACTAAAAATTCACTAAAAATCCCTAAGATCTAAAAAAATCCCTAAAATTCACTAAAAATCACTAAAAATCTCGAACAATCAATAAAAATACATAAAAATCAGTAAAAATCTCTAAAAATCCATAAAAATTACAAACAAATAATAACATTCACAAAAAATCCCTAAAAACTAAAAAAATCACTAAAAATCCATAAAAATTCCCTAAAAAATACCTAAAATCATTAAAAATCTTGAAAAATCCCATAAAATCCATTAAGAGTCCTAAAAATCCTTAAAAATCTCTAAAAATCCCTACAAATCCCTAAAAATCCTTAAAAATTCCTAACAATTAAACAAAATATCTAAAACTCCATAAAAGAAAATCCCTAAAAATCTCTTTAGATCAATAAAAATAACTAAAAATCCATGAAAATTCCTAAAAAATCCAAAAAATCTAAAAATCCCTAAAAATCACCAAATAACCATAGAAATTAATATATATATATATATATATATATATATATATATATATATATATATATATATATATATATATATATATATATATTTATATATATATATATATATACATATATATATATATATATATATATATATATATATATATATATATATATATATATATATATATATATATATATATATATATATATATATATATATATATATATATATATATAT
>JAXCGZ010015372.1:15000-20000 GCA_037179515.1 Halocaridina rubra | reverse complement strand
TTACGTTGGGTTGGGTTAGGTTAGGTTAGGTTAGGTTAGGTTAGGGGTTAGGTTAGGTTAGGTTAGGTTAGGTTGGGTTGGGTTGGGTTGGGTTGGGTTAGTTTAGGTTAGGTTAGGTTAGGTTAGGTTAGGTTTGGTTAGGTTAGGTTAGGTTAGGTTAGGTTTGGTTAGGTTAGGTTAGGTTAGGTTAGGTTAGGTTGGGTTAGGTTGGGTTGGGTTGGGTTGGGTTGGGTTAGGTTAGGTTAGGTTAGGTTAGGTTGGGTTAGGTTAGGTTAGGTTAGGTTAGGTTAGGTTGGGTTTGGTTGGGTTGGGTTAGGTTAGGTTAGGTTAGGTTAGGTTAGGTTAGGTTAGGTGTGGTTGGGTTAGGTTGGCTTGGGTTAGTTTAGGTTAGGTTAGGTGAGGTTGAGTTAGGTTAGGTTGGGTTAGTTTAGGTTAGGTTAGGTTAGGTTAGGTAGTTAGGTTAGCTTCACTAAAAATCCCTAGTAATCTCGAATAATCAATAAAAAATCCCTAAAAATCTCTAAAAATACCTAAAAATTACAAACAATTAATAAAAATTACAAAAAATCACTAAAAACTCAAGAAACCACTAAAAATCCATAAAAATTCCCTAAAAAATGCCTAAAAATCATTAAAAGTCCTGAAATATCCCATACATTCCATTAAAAGTCCTAAAAATCCTTAAAAATCTCTAAAAGTTCCTACAAATCCCTACAAATCCTTAAGAATTCCAAAAAAATCAAAAAATATCTAAAACTCCATAAAAGAAAATCCATACAAATCTCTTAAAATCAATAAAAATAACAAAAAATCCATGAAAAATCCAAAAAAAACAAAAAAAATATATAAAAATCCACGAAAAACACCAAAAATCAATAGAAATTAATATAAATATATAATAATCTAAAATCTCTATGAATCACTAAAATTCATTAAACCCTAAAACAATCTAAAAGTCCTTAAAAGTCCATACAAATCTCAAAAAATCCCTAAAACTCATTAAAAATCCCTATAAATCGCTAAAAATTCTTAAAAATACATTAAAATCCTTAAAAAACACTAAAAATCTCTAAATATCCCAACAAATCTCTAAAATTTTCAAAAAATCCTTAAAAAATCCAAAAAAATCATAAAAATTCAAAAAATTCCTTAAAAATCTCTAAAGATCCATAAAATTCCCCTGAAAAATCCCTACAAATCGACAAATATTCCAAAAAATCCCGAAAAAATCCATGAAAATATATTAATAATACATAGAAATCCCTGAAAAAAATCCATAAACATCTTTGAAAATTACTTTAAGAATTTTAATGGATTTTTAGGTATTTGCATGGATTTTTACAGATATTTGGTATTTTTTTTATGAATTTTTAGGAATATTAAGAATTTTTTTGAGAGATTTTTAGTGATATTTTTTAGAAATTTTCAAGGATTTTTAATTTTTTTAATGATTTTTAGAAAAATTTAGAGATTTTTAAGGAGTTTTATAAAGAAATTTAGGGATTATTAGTTTATTTTAGTGATCTTTAGAGATTTTGACAAATTTTTATAGATTTTTAAGGATTTCTAGAGATTTTAAGGGATTTATAGCAAAATTTAATGATTTTTAGAGATTTTTAAAGAATTTTATGAATTTTTTTGGAATTTCTTTTAATTTTTGGTAATATCTAAAGATTTTTTTTAGATATCTTTATGGATTTTTTTCGAATTAACCTAACCTAACCTAATCTAACCTAACCTAACTTAACCTAACCTAACCTAACCTAACCTAACCTAACTTAACCTAACCTAACCTAACCTAACCTAACCTAACCTCACCTCACCTAACCTAACCTAACCTAACCTAACCTAACCTAACCAAACCCAACCTAACCTAACCTAACCTAACCTAACCCAACCTAACCTAACCTAACCCATCCCTAACCTAACCTAACCTAACCTAACTTAACCTAACTTAACCTAACCTAACCTAACCTAACCTAACTTAACCTAACCTAACTTAACCCAACCTAACTTAACTTATCCTAACCTAAATTAACTTAACCTAACCTAACCTAACCTAACCTAACCTAACCTAACTTAACCTAACCTAACCTAACCTAACCTAACTTAACTTAACCTAACCTAACTTAATGTAACCTAACCTAACCTAACCTAACCTAACTTAACCTAACCTAACCTAACCTAACCTAACCTAACTTAACCTAACCTAACTTAACCTAACCTAACCTAACCTAACTTAGCCTAACCTAACCTAACCTAACTTAACCTAACCTAACCTAGCCTAACCTAACCTAACTTAACCTAACCTAACCTAACCTAACCTAACTTAACCTAACCTAACCTAACCTAGCTTAACCTAACCTAACTTAACCTAACCTAACCTAACCTAACCTAACCTAACTCAACCTAACCTAACCTAACCTAACCTAAACTAACTTAACTTAACCTAACCTAACCTAACCTAACCTAACTTAACCATACCTAACCTAACCTAACCTAACTTAACCTAACCTAACCTAACCTAACCTAACTTAACCTAACCTAACCTAACTTAACCTAACCTAACCTAACCTAACCTAACTTAACCTAACCTAACCTAACCTAACCTAACCTAACTTTACATAACCTAACCTAACTTAACCTAACCTAACCTAACTTAACTTAACCTAACTTAACCTAACCTAACCCAACCCAACCTAACCTAACCTAACCTAACCTAACCCAACCTAACCTAACCTAACCCAACCTAACCCAACCTAACCTAACCTAACCCAACCTAACCTAACCTAATGTAACCTAACCTAACCTAACCTAACCTAACCTAGCCTAACCTACCTAACCTAACCTAACCTAACCTAACCTAACCCAACCCAACCCAACCTAACCTAATGTAACCTAACCTAACCTAACCTAACCTATAGCCTAACCTAACCTAACCTAACCTAACCTAACCTAACCTAACCCCCCCTCCTAACCTAACCTAACCTAACCTAACCTAGGTTAGATTAGGTTAAGTTAGGTTAGGTTAGGTTAGGTTAGGTTAGGTTAGGTTAAGTTAGGTTAGGTTTGGTTAGGTTAGGTTTGGTTAGGTTAAGTTAGGTTAGGTTAGGTTAGGTTAGGTTAGGTTAGGTTAGGCTTGGTTAGGTTAGGTTAGGTTAAGTTAGGTTAGGTTAGGTTAGGTTAGGTTATGTTAAGGTAGGTTAGGTTAGGTTAGGTTAGGTTAGGTTAGGATAGGTTAGGTTAGGTTAGGTTAGGTTAGGTTAGGATAGGTTAGGTTAGGTTAGGTTAGGTTAGGTTAGGTTAGGATAGATTAGGTTAGGTTAGGATAAGTTAGGTTAGGTTAGGTTAGGTTAGGTAGGTTAGGTTAGGTTAGGTTAGGTTAGGTTAGGTTGGGTTAGGTTGGGTTAGGTTAGGTTAGGTTAGGTTAGGTTGGGTTGGGTTAGGTTAGGTTAGGTTAGGTTAGGTTGGGTTAGGTTGGGTTAGGTTAGGTTAGGTTAGGTTAGGGATGGGTTAGGTTAGGTTAGGTTGGGTTAGGTTAGGTTAGGTTAGGTTAGGTTGGGTTGGGTTAGGTTAGGTTAGGTTAGGTTAGGTTAGGTGAGGTGAGGTGAGGTTAGGTTAGGTAAGGTTAGGTTAGGTTAGGTTAGGTTAAGTTAGGTTAGGTTAGGTTAGGTTAGGTTAGGTTAATTCGAAAAAAATCCATAAAGATATCTAAAAAAAATCTTTAGATATTACCAAAAATTAAAAGAAATTCCAAAAAAATTCATAAAATTCTTTAAAAATCTCTAAAAATCATTAAATTTTGCTATAAATCCCTTAAAATCTCTAGAAATCCTTAAAAATCTATAAAAATTTGTCAAAATCTCTAAAGATCACTAAAATAAACTAATAATCCCTAAATTTCTTTATAAAACTCCTTAAAAATCTCTAAATTTTTCTAAAAATCATTAAAAAAATTAAAAATCCTTGAAAATTTCTAAAAAATATCACTAAAAATCTCTCAAAAAAATTCTTAATATTCATAAAAATTCATAAAAAATACCAAATATCTGTAAAAATCCATGCAAATACCTAAAAATCCATTAAAATTCTTAAAGTAATTTTCAAAGATGTTTATGGATTTTTTTCAGGGATTTCTATGTATTATTAATAAATTTTCATGGATTTTTGGGGATTTTTTGGAATATTTGTCGATTTGTAGGGATTTTTCAGGGGAATATTATGGATCTTTAGAGATTTTTAAGGAATTTTTTGAATTTGTATGAATTTTTTGGATTTTTTAAGGATTTTTTGAAAATTTTAGAGATTTGTTGGGATTTTTAGAGATTTTTAGTGTTTTTTAAGGATTTTAATGTATTTTTAAGAATTTTTAGCGATTTATAGGGATTTTTAATGAGTTTTAGGGATTTTTAGAGATTTTTTGAGATTTGTATGGACTTTTAAGGACTTTTAGATTGTTTTAGGGTTTAATGAATTTTAGTGATTCATAGAGATTTTAGATTATTATATATTTATATTAATTTCTATTGATTTTTGGTGTTTTTCGTGGATTTTTATATATTTTTTTTGGTTTTTTTGGATTTTTCATGGATTTTTTGTTATTTTTATTGATTTTAAGAGATTTGTATGGATTTTCTTTTATGGAGTTTTAGATATTTTTTGATTTTTTTGGAATTCTTAAGGATTTGTAGGGATTTGTAGGAACTTTTAGAGATTTTTAAGGATTTTTAGGACTGTTAATGGAATGTATGGGATATTTCAGGACTTTTAATGATTTTTAGGTATTTTTTAGGGAATTTTTATGGATTTTTAGTGGTTTCTTGAGTTTTTAGTGATTTTTTGTAATTTTTATTAATTGTTTGTAATTTTTAGGTATTTTTAGAGATTTTTAGGGATTTTTTATTGATTATTCGAGATTACTAGGGATTTTTAGTGAAGCTAACCTAACTACCTAACCTAACCTAACCTAACCTAAACTAACCCAACCTAACCTAACCTCA
>JAXCGZ010015372.1:7500-10000 GCA_037179515.1 Halocaridina rubra | reverse complement strand
GTTAGGTTAGGTTAGGTTAGGATAGGTTAGGTTAGGTTAGGATAGGTTAGGTTAGGTTAGGTTAGGTTAGGTTGGGTTGGGTTAGGTTAGGTTAGGTTAGGTTAGGTTGGGTTGGGTTGGGTTGGGTTGGGTTAGGTTAGGTTAGGTTAGGTTAGGTTAGGTAGGTTAGGTTAGGTTAGGTTAGGTTAGGTTAGGTTGGGTTGGGTTAGGTTAGGTTGGGTTGGGTTAGGGCAGGCTAGGTTGGGTTGGGTTAGGTTAGGTTAGGTTAGGTTAGGTTAGGTTGGGTTGGGTTAGGTTAGGTTGGGTTGGGTTAGGTTAGGTTAGGATAGGTTAGGTTAGGATAGGTTAGGTTAGGTTAGGATAGGTTAGGTTAGGTTAGGTTAGGTTAGGTTAGGATAGATTAGGTTAGGTTAGGATAGGTTAGGTTAGGTTAGGTTAGGTTAGGTAGGTTAGGTTAGGTTAGGTTAGGTTAGGTTGGGTTAGGTTGGGTTAGGTTAGGTTAGGTTGGGTTGGGTTAGGTTAGGTTAGGTTAGGTTAGGTTAGGGTAGGTTAGGTTGGGTTAGGTTGGGTTAGGTTAGGTTAGGTTAGGTTAGGTTAGGTTAGGTTAGGTTAGGTGTGGTTGGGTTAGGTTGGCTTGGGTTATGTTAGGTTAGGTTAGGTGAGGTTGAGTTAGGTTAGGTTGGGTTAGTTTAGGTTAGGTTAGGTTAGGTTAGGTAGTTAGGTTAGCTTCACTAAAAATCCCTAGTAATCTCGAATAATCAATAAAAAATCCCTAAAAATCTCTAAAAATACCTAAAAATTACAAACAATTAATAAAAATTACAAAAAATCACTAAAAACTCAAGAAACCACTAAAAATCCATAAAAATTCCCTAAAAAATGCCTAAAAATCATTAAAAGTCCTGAAATATCCCATACATTCCATTAAAAGTCCTAAAAATCCTTAAAAATCTCTAAAAGTTCCTACAAATCCCTACAAATCCTTAAGAATTCCAAAAAATCAAAAAATATCTAAAACTCCATAAAAGAAAATCCATACAAATCTCTTAAAATCAATAAAAATAACAAAAAATCCATGAAAAATCCAAAAAAACAAAAAAAATATATAAAAATCCACGAAAAACACCAAAAATCAATAGAAATTAATATAAATATATAATAATCTAAAATCTCTATGAATCACTAAAATTCATTAAACCCTAAAACAATCTAAAAGTCCTTAAAAGTCCATACAAATCTCAAAAAATCCCTAAAACTCATTAAAAATCCCTATAAATCGCTAAAAATTCTTAAAAATATATTAAAATCCTTAAAAAACACTAAAAATCTCTAAAAATCCCAACAAATCTCTAAAATTTTCAAAAAATCCTTAAAAAATCCAAAAAATTCATAAAAATTCAAAAAATTCATTAAAAATCTCTAAAGATCCATAAAATTCCCCTGAAAAATCCCTACAAATCGAGAAATATTCCAAAAAATCCCCAAAAATCCATGAAAATTTATTAATAATACATAGAAATCCCTGAAAAAAATCCATAAACATCTTTGAAAATTACTTTAAGAATTTTAATGGATTTTTAGGTATTTGCATGGATTTTTACAGATAGATGGTATTTTTTATGAATTTTTAGGAATATTAAGAATTTTTTTGAGAGATTTTTAGTGATATTTTTTAGAAATTTTCAAGGATATTTAATTTTTTTAATGATTTTTAGAAAAATTTAGAGATTTTTAAGGAGTTTTATAAAGAAATTTAGGGATTATTAGTTTATTTTAGTGATCTTTAGAGATTTTGACAAATTTTTAAAGTTTTTTAAGGATTTCTAGAGATTTTAAGGGATATATAGCAAAATTTAATGATTTTTAGAGATTTTTAAAGAATTTTCTGAATTTTTTTGGAATTTCTTTTAATTTTTGGTAATATCTAAAGATTTTTTTTAGATATCTTTATGGATTTTTTTCGAATTAACCTAACCTAACCTAACTTAACCTAACCTAACCTAACCTAACCTAACCTAACTTAACCTAACCTAACCTAACCTAACCTAACCTCACCTCACCTAACCTAACCTAACCTAACCTAACCTAACCCAACCCAACCTAACCTAACCTAACCTAACCTAACCCAACCTAACCTAACCTAACCCATCCCTAACCTAACCTAACCTAACCTAACCTAACCTAACTTAACCTAACTTAACCTAAAATAACCTAACCTAACCTAACCTAACCTAACTTAACCTAACTTAACTTAACCTAACCTAACTTAACTTATCCTAACCTAACCTAACCTAACCTAACCTAACTTAACCTAACATAACATAACCTAACCTAACTTAACTTAACCTAACCTAACTTAACGTAACCTAACCTAACCTAACCTAACCTAACCTAACCTAACCCAACCCAACCTAACCCAACCTAACCTAACCTAACCTAACCTAACCTAACCTAACCTAACCTAACCTAACCCAACCCAACCCAACCTAACCTAACCTAA
>JAXCGZ010015372.1:0-2500 GCA_037179515.1 Halocaridina rubra | reverse complement strand
AGGTTAGGTTAGGTTAGGTTAGGTTAGGTTAGGTTAGGTTAGGTTAGGCTAGGTTAGGTTAGGTTAGGTTAAGTTAGGTTAGGTTAGGTTAGGTTAGGTTAGGTTAGGTTAGGTTAGGTTGGGTTAAGTTAGGTTAGGTTTGGTTAGGTTAGGTTAGGTTAGGTTAAGTTAGGTTAGGTTAGGTTAAGTTAGGTTAGGTTAGGTTTAGTTAGGTTAAGTTAGGTTAGGTTAGGTTAGGTTAGGTTAGGTTAGGTTAGGTTTGGTTAGGTTAAGTTAGGTTAGGTTAGGTTAGGTTAGGTTAGGCTAGGTTAGGTTAGGTTAAGTTAGGTTAGGTTAGGTTAAGTTAGGTTAGGTTAGGTTTGATTAGGTTAAGTTAGGTTAGGTTAGGTTAGGTTAGGTTAGGTTAAGTTAGGTTAGGTTAGGTTAAGTTAGGTTAGGTTAGGATTGGTTAGGTTAAGTTAGGTTAGGTTAGGTTAGGCTAGGTTAGGTTAGGTTAAGTTAGGTTAGGTTAGGTTAGGTTAGGTTAGGTTAAGTTAGGTTAGGTTAGGTTAGGTTAGGTTAGGTTTGGTTAGGTTAATTTAGGTTAGGTTAGGCTATGTTAGGTTAGGTTAAGTTAGGTTAGGTTAGGTTAGGTTAGGTTAGGTTAGGTTAGGTTAGTTAGGTAAGGTTAGGTTAGGTTTGGTTAAGTTAGGTTAAGTTATTTTAGGTTAGGTTAAGTTATGTTAGGTTAGGTTAGGTTAGGTTAAGTTTAGTTAGGTTAGGTTAGGTTAGGTTATTTTAAGTTAGGTTAGGTTAGGTTAGGTTAGGTTAGGTTAGGTTAAGTTAGGTTAGGTTAAGTTAGGTTAAGTTAGGTTAAGTTAGGTTAGGTTAGATTAGGTTAGGTTAAGTTAGGTTAAGTTAGGTTTGGTTAGGTTAGGTTAGGTTAGGTTAAGTTAGGTTAAGTTAGGTTAGGTTAGGTTAAGTTAGGTTAGGTTAGGTTAGGTTAGGTTAAGTTAGGTTAGGTTAGGTTAGGTTAGGTTAGGTTAGGTTAGGTTAAGTTAGGTTAGGTTAGGTTAGGTTAGGTTAAGTTAGGTTAGGTTAGGTTAGGTTAGGTTAGGTTAGGTTTGGTTAGGTTAGGTTAGATTAGGTTAGGTTAGGTTAGGTTAGGTTAAGCTAGGTTAGGTTAGGTTAAGTTAGGTTAGGTTTGGTTTGGTTAGGTTAAGTTAGGTTAGGTTAGGTTAGGTTAGGTTAAGTTAGGTTAGGTTAGGTTAGGTTAAGTTAGGTTAGGTTAAGTTAGGTTAGGTTAGGTTAGGTTAGGTTAGGTTAGGCTAGGTTAGGTTAGGTTAGGTTAAGTTAGGTTAGGTTAGGTTAGGTTAGGTTAGGTTAGGTTTGGTTAGGTTAAGTTAAGTTAGGTTAGGTTAGGTTAGGTTAGGTTAAGTTAGGTTAGGGTAGGTTAGGTTAGGTTAAGTTAGGTTAGGTTAGGTTAGGTTAGGTTAAGTTAGGTTAAGTTAAGTTAGGTTAGGTTAGGTTAGGTTAGGTTAAGTTAGGTTAGGTTACATTAGGTTAGGTTAGGTTAGGTTAGGTTAAAATCTCTTAAGATCAATAAAAATAACTAAAAATCCATGAAAATTCCTAAAAAATCCAAAAAATCTAAAAATCCCTAAAAATCACACAAAAAAACATAGAAATTAATAAAAATATATATATAAATATCCTAAAATCTCAAAAAATCACTAAAATTCACTAAAATCCTAAGAAAATCTAATAATCATTAAAAGTCCATAAAAATCTCTAAAAATCTCAAAAAATCCCTAGAACTCATTAAAAATCCCAAATTTTTTGAAAAATTTAGAAATTTTTTGTTATTTAAAGGGATTTTTCAGGAGTTTTAGAAAATTTTAGGGAATATTAGTTGAATTTAGCGATTTTTAGAGATTTTTACCATTTCTTTATAGGTCTTTAAGGATTTCTAGAGATTTTAAGGTATTTTTAGTGAATTTTAGGGATATTTAGAGATTTTTAAAGATTTTTATGGATTTTGTTAGGAATTTCTATGCATTTTTGGTAATATCTAATGATTTTTAGAGATTTTTATGGATTTTTTTCGAATTTTAATTTATTTCTAGTGATTTTAAGTAATTTTTGAAGATATGTATGGATTTTTTAATGATTTCTATGGATTATTAATGAATTTTTATGGATTATTGGGGAATTCTAGGAATTTTTATTGATTTGTAGGGATTTTTCAGGGAAATTTTATGGAGTTTTAGGGATTTTTATAGATTTTTAAAGAATTTTTTGAATTTTTCGGGATTTGTAGGGATTTTTATGGATTTTAATGTTTTTTTTAACGATTTTTAGCGATTTATTGGGATTTTTAATGAGTTCTAGGGATTTTTTGAGATTTTTAGAGATTTTTATGGACTTTTAATGATTTTTAGATTTTCTTAGGATTTTAGTGAATTTTAGTGATTTTTAGAGATTTTAGGATATTTATATATATATTTATATTAATTTCTAT
>JAXCGZ010015371.1:75000-92572 GCA_037179515.1 Halocaridina rubra | reverse complement strand
GAATGTCTATCTTCAAAAATATTTGAGTTCTTAAATGACAATAATTACACGAACGCACGAAAGCTAAAAATAATTTCGGTAGGCGAGATATAGTTTCTAATGATAGATAGATAGATAGATAGATAGATAGATAGATAGATAGATAGATAGATAGAAAGAATGAGAATGAGAAAAAGAGAGAGAGAGAGAGAGAGAGAGAGAGAGAGAGAGAGAGAGAGAGAGAGAGAGAGAGAGAGAGAGAGAGAGAGAGAGAGAGAGAGAGAGAGAGTGAAGATGCATACTTCCCTGAGATAATGATGACCCTAAATGCGAACTTGCTAGCAAAATTAATAAAAAAAAAATATTGAATAAATAAACAATTAAAACAGTAAATAAACAAATAAATATAAATTTAAATGATTTATTATTAAGGAATAAATTGAAATGCGAATTAATAATAAATATATATATATGAAAAAATAAATAAATAAATAAATGTACTTTTAAAACTTAAACTAAGTTATTAATTAATTCTACGCTTAAGTATACACACACACACACACACACACACACACACACACACACACACATACATATATATATATATATATATATATATATATATATATATATATATATATATATATATATATATATATATATATATATATATATATATATATATTGCAAATACATAAAACATAAAAAATTGTACTTTCTCTAATGACGACGAGAAATATAATATACGACAGCGGAGCTCATAACCCCTGTCCACTCCAAATTATAGTGAGTACACCCTTTGTACAGTGCTCTCTCTCTCTCTCTCTCTCTCTCTCTCTCTCTCTCTCTCTCTCTTTCTCTCTCTCTCTCTTTTTCACTCTTAGCCTAAAAAAAAATCATATAATTACAGCGTAGCAGGTCCATTTAGATTCGACCCTGGTGAAAGTCCTTTATCACTAGCCAATTGACACAAATACTAAAATAACAAACACGCACACACGTGCACACACGTATGTGCGTGTCTTCCATACAGTCTAAAAATAGACATAATGCTTTTCAAGCCTGAGCACAGATAGTCCATGTTGTCTAAAATAGGCGAAATAAATAGCAACTGAGAAAATTGTAGACGCGACCATGAGACATGCATTAAATACTGAAAACAGACCTGGAGACGGGGAATCACGAGCAATATAACTGCTTATTACAACACTTTATTATTGCTTTGTGTGTATGAAAGTTTATTTTAATTATATATGTGTGTGTGTGTGTATACATATACATATATATGAAGGAGAGTAATGAAGAGAGTAAAATAAAGCAACGAAAAATATCCAACAAGCTTTCGTTAAAGTAACATCATCATCGGAGGCGTAATGGAAATTCAGAAAAGTTTACTACTTTCTTTGTACCTGAGTAACTAGATAAGGAATACGATTTACACTTACTTAACTAGCTTTCTTGAAGCCTAACTACACCATCAGGTGTCCAGAAAACATTAATATATATTTAATATATTATTCTAAGATGGAAAAAATAGGAAGATTCTTGCAATTAAGAAAACATAGAATAGAGGTATTTTTTCTCAACCTTCTTTAAATTAACAGTTAGGTGTGCAGAGAGAGAGAGAGAGAGAGAGAGAGAGAGAGAGAGAGAGAGAGAGAGAGAGAGAGAGAGAGAGAGAGAGAGAGAGAGAGAAATGATTTTCATAATACTTATCAATTCAAAATTGACTTTTTACAAGTTTGAAAGTTAGTAATTCTCTCTCTCTCTCTCTCTCTCTCTCTCTCTCTCTCTCTCTCTCTATCTATCTATCTATCTATCTATCTATCTATTTATCTATCTATCTATCTCTATCTGAGCTCCTTGCGATAAAATGACAACGTTTTTTTTTTCAGCCAATTATCCTCAAACCGATCACAAAAGCGCATATTCCTCTACGGTCGTGATGTTACCTTTCGCAATATTGATAAAAGAGAAATAATTCCAAATAAATAAATAAATAAATAAATAAATAAATAAATAAATAAATAAATAAAACAAAAGAGGAAAAATTAAATAAGACAAAAAGAAAAGGAAAGTGTGTCAAAAAGGAATTAAAAAAACCTTGACAACGAAACACAGAAGAGGAAGAAATGAGATTAGAGAAATATATACGAAGTCAGAGATAAAAAAAGAGAGGGAGAGAAAACGATAAAGAGAGATGAAAGAATGACTTAGAGAAATATTCAAGAATTCTAAACTATAAAAAGAAGACCAAAGTTTCAACATATAATAATTTTATCTGCCAACAGAGGCTTCATTACCTTCGGAATTCTGTTAGCAGAATCCCATCGTATATACAGAATGCCAAATATTCACGGCTCTTTTCTATTGTTATGCTGATAAGCTTCTGGGAAATAAAAAGAAGAAGAAGAAGAAGAAGAAATTTTATTTTTGAAGTTATAAATAGCTGAAGGACAAGGCATTATCATTCAACTCTTTTCAGACATGTTTTGTTCATGATATGGACCTTCATTATTATCATCATTATTATTATTATTATTATTATTTATTATTATTATTATTATTATTGTTATTATTATTATTATTATTAGTAGTAGTAGTAGTAGTAGTAGTAGTAGTACTAGTAGTAGTACTAGTAGCAGTATTATTATTACTATTATTACTATTATAATTATTATTATTATTATTATTATTATTATTTTTGTTATTTTTTATCACTATTATTATTATTATCATTATTAATATTGTTATTATTATTATTATTATTATTATTATTATTATTATTATTATTATTAAATAATAATAATAATAATATAACTGATAACAATGATAGCAATACATGAAACAAAAACAAATTATCATTCATATTTATTATATCAAATATACGAGAAAAATCAAATATTTTGCATATATTTATAGTAATATTGAAAATATAAGAACATTTATATTAATATAATATAATTTACAAAATACAAAATAAATAAATAAACTTATAATTGTAGTCAACGTGGCTCAAGCGGTAGCGTCCGCGACTCTGAGGCGTCAGGTCGAGGGTTCGCGCCCCTTCGCGGTCTGAGGTTAGCATAGGCATGCACTCAGGGTAACGATTACATCTGTCAAAACAAGTACTTCGCAAGAAGGCAACCGTCCTAGCCCTTGGTAGAAAAGGGAGTCCGTGACGTAAAAACGGAACGGAACATAAATAAACTTTTATAAATGCTTTCACATATGGGTCAATAGTTTAAATAAATTAAAAAATATCAATTATAATGTATATGACAAGGGAGCCGCGGTAATATAGAGGTTAGAGCACTCGACTCGGGAAGTAACAAAAAGAATGTTCCAGCCCACCGAAGGTGTTAGGAAGGGTATCCAGCCTTAATTCTCCAACCTGTCGGTTTCCACCCCCATTCGAAGGGGAATTAATAGTGACACAGAAAACGGGAACAGTAATATCTATCACAATATTTAAACTATTCTTAAAAATAATGATAAATTGCAAAATATTTAATATCTGTATAAAGAACAGATTTCGACATGCAGATATAACATATTATTATATGATGTAAATAATTTCGGCTAGGCAGATTGCATATTCCTAGACTTCCAGAAAGCATTTGACACTGTTCCACATGGGAGACTTATTAGGATGCTGCAAGCAATGGGTAGAATAGGCGGAAATGTCTTGGAATGGATAAAAACTTACTTACAAGGAAGGGAACAGAGGGTTAGAGTAAGACACTCAGTGCCTGAATGGAGAAGAATTAGTAGTGGAGTTCCACAGGGTTCGGTTCTAGGGCCACTTTTGTTCCTTGTATATGTAATCTTTTTCTATGCCTACAGCTACACTGAATATTCTTGGATATTCATCACACATCTTTTATTATCCCTTCACATCTGACAAGTCATTACACTCTCCATCAGTTTCTCTTTACTTTATGTATTCTTCGTGCCCAGGCCCGATGAGGGCTGTTTTATTTTTTTTTTTTGGCCCGTCCTAGTGTCACAATCATAAAAAAAAGAAAAAAAAATTACCTACCAGAGTCTGTAAATTCATTCATGAATATGTTTGCAGATGATGCAAAGATTGTGAAAAAAGTAAGAAACGAGAACAATGGTAGAGAACTTCTGGAAGATCTAAATAGTCTCCATGAGTGATCAGAAAAGTGGCTAATGAAATTCAATACTTCAAAATGTAAGGTAATGAGAATGGGTACAAGTGCAAGAAGGCCCAAGCTTGACTACTCGGTGGCAGGAGTACAACTTCAAGAGACAGAAAATGAGAGAGATCTAGGAGTAAACACTCTGGCAGATTTGTCTCCAGAAATACATATAAATGGCATAGTAAGGGCAGCATGTGCTTTTTTTTTTTTTTTTTTATCAAATGTAAGGGTAGCCTTCATGCACATGGACAAGGAAATGTTCAGAAATATTTATGTAACCTATGTGAGACCAAAACTTGAATATGCAGCCCCCTTTTGGAAGCAGCACTTGAAAAAGCACGTAGCTAAGCTTGAAAAAGTTCAAAGACATGCCACGAAACTGGTGCCAGCAATACGCAATCTCAGTTATGATGAGAGGCTGAGGGAATTAGACTTACCATCACTCGAAGCTAGAAGATTGAGAAGGGATATGGTAACAGTCTTTAAATTCCTTCATGGTTATGATAGAGTGGATAGGGATCGATATTTTGATATGGCTGGCTCTAGAACTAGAGGTCATAGTTTGAAGCTTCGTAAGAAAACTTTGCAGGATGTAAGGCAGTACTTTTTCAGTGTAATAGTAGTTGATAATTGGAATTGGCTAAGCGAGGAGGTAGTTAATGCTATCTCAATCCACAATTTTAAGGACAGGTATGATGTATCACTGAGTACAAAATGGAACCGATCAGGAGACGGGAAGATACGAGCTTTGGGCTCTTTCCCATAAGCACAATTAGGTAATCTCTCACTCACACTCACACACACACACACAATATATATATATATATATATATATATATATATATATATATATATATATATATATATATATATATATATATATATATATATATATATATATATATATATATTTAATTTGTCCAGAATATTGAATCAAACCTACAAAAGAGCAAGAAATGACTACCTAAGTAAAAGGAGAGAGGCAGAGAGAGACTATGAGAGGGACATCACCAGGAAGGCTAAAGAAAATCCCAAGCTTTTCCACAGCTTTATCAGAGGAAAACTGAAGGTAAAAGAACAGGTTTTAAGGCTAAAGAGAGCGGATGGAAGCATCACTGAGACGGATGAAGAGATCTGCAAAGAATTGAACAAGGAGTTTCAGTCAGTATTTACAGTAGAAAATACCCCACCCCCTCAGATTGCAGTGATAGAAGCTCAAGGACAGGTATTAGAGAACATCAACCTTACAGCCACAGAGGTATGCAAAGCGCTGATGGATTTAGATGTTCATAAAGCTACAGGTCCTGATGACATATTCCCTCATGTGCTTAAAAAATGCGCAAACACAATATCAGTGGTACTAAGTATCATATTTAAGGAGTCACTGGAGTCGGGGGAGATTCCAAGATGCTGGAAACAAGCAAATGTGATACCTATCTTCAAAAAGGGAAGGAGGGATACGGCTCTGAACTATAGACCAGTTTCCTTGACCAGCATAGTTTGCAAAGTTATGGAGAAACTACTAAGGAAACATATCTCTCTTCACTTGGAATCCTTCAACTTTTTGTCAGTGAGGCAACATGGCTTCAGAGAAGGTAGATCAACAGTAACAAACTTATTAGAATTTGATGATGAGGTAAGCCAAATCTTACAGGAAAGAGAGGGCTGGGCAGATTGCATATTCCTAGACTTCCAGAAAGCGTTTGACACTGTTCCACATGGGAGACTTATTAGGAAGCTGCAATCAATGGCTAGAATAGGTGGAAATGTTTTGGAATGGATAAAAACTTACTTAGAAGGAAGGGAACAGAGGGTTAGAGTAAGACACTCAGTGTCTGAATGGAGAAGAGTTAGTAGTGGAGTTCCACAGGGTTCAGTTTTAGGGCCACTTTTGTTCCTTGTATATGTAAATGACCTACCAGAGTCTGTAAATTCATTCATGAATATGTTTGCAGATGATGCAAAGATTGTGAAGAAAGTAAAAAACGAGAACAATGGTAGAGAACTTCAGGAGGATCTAAATAATCTGCATGAGTGGTCAGAAAAGTGGCTAATGAAATTCAATACTTCAAAATGTAAGGTAATGAGAATGGGTACAAGTGCAAGAAGGCCCAAGCTTGACTACTCGGTGGCTGGAGTACAACTTCAAGAGACAGAAAATGAGAGAGATCTAGGAGTAAACATACTGGCAGATTTGTCTCCAGAAATACATATAAATGGCATAGTAAGGGCAGCATATGCATTCTTATCAAATGTAAGGGTAGCCTTCAGGCACATGGACAAGGAAATGTTCAGAAATATTTATGTAACCTATGTGAGGCCAAAACTCGAATATGCAGCCCCCTTTTGGAATCCGCACTTGAAAAAGCACATAGCTAAGCTTGAAAAAGTTCAAAAACATGCCACGAAACTGGTGCCAGAAATACGCAATCTCAGTTATGATGAGAGGCTGAGGGAATTAGACTTACCATCACTCGAAGCTAGAAGAGTGAGGGGGGATATGGTGACAGTCTTTAAATTCCTTCATGGTTATGATAGAGTGGATAGGGATCGATATTTTGATATGGCTGGCTCTAGAACTAGAGGTCATAGTTTGAAGCTTCGTAAGAAAACTTCTTTGCAGGATGTAAGGAAATACTTTTTCAGTGTAAGAGTAGTTGATAATTGGAATTCGCTAAGCGAGGAGGTAGTTAATGCTATCTCAATCCATAGTTTTAAGGACAGGTATGATAAGTATCACTAAGTATAAAATGGAACCGATCAGGAGACGGGAAGATACGAGCTTTGGGCTCTTTCCCGTAAACACAATTAGGTAATCACACTCACGCATGTACACACAGAAACACATAAATAAGCTTGAAAAAGTTCAAAGACCTGCCAGGAAACTGGTGCCAACAGTACGCAATTTCATTTATGAGGAAAGGCTGAGGGAATTAGACTTATCATCACTCAAAGCTAGAAGAATGGGGGGGATATCGAGAGGATTTTAAATACCTTCTTGGTTTTGACAGAGTGGATAGGGATCGATATTTTAATATGGCTGGCACTAGAACTAGAGGTCATAGTTTGAAACTTCGTAAGAAAACTTCTTTTCAGGATGTAAGGAAGTACTTTTTTTTATGGGTGTAGGAATAGTTAATAACTGGAATTCGTTGAACAAGGAAGTAGTTAATGCTAACTTCATTCATAATTTTAAGGATATGATAAGAATCACTGAATATATAATAGGCACCGATCAGAAGAGGAGTTACAAGCGTAGGGCTCTTACCGGGGAGCACAATTAGGTAAATACACCAGAACACTAATATATATATATATATATATATATATATATATATATATATATATATATATATATATATATATATATATATATATATATATATATATATATATATATATATATAGATAGATAGATAGATAGAGAGATTGCATTCCGTGTCAGTGGTACATTTATGTGAAGAACAAACTTTTCATAATGAGGAAAAAAATTAAATTTATGACCCCCCCATGAACTGCTGACCGTGTCTAATCATCAAGACATTTGCGGATTAATTATTATTTTTTTTTTCACTTAGTTTTAACATTTTTAAGTTTATCTTTCATTATCCACTACGTCACTTATTGAAATATTATGAATCAAAAGGGTCTTGATGATAATAATAATAATATAATAACAATAATGTCCAACTGTCCTCCCCTGGTCAGGCTTTGGAATAATAACAATAATGTCCAATTGTCCTTCCCTGGTCAGGCTTTGGAACCGGAACGAAGTTGAGCTGGCTTTCTCCCCTAATGACTGAATTCTCGTCCGGTCTTTTATCACTCAAGAATATCAAATTTGGATCAACTAGAGAAAACGCACCTCAGGCTAATCGCTAGGTGTGCACTTTTATGTATTAGAGACCTAACTTAACCAAACCAGACTTAATATTATAAGAAAAGTCACCCCCATTAACGTCATTTATATCCATCAGCCATCTTTCTCATGATCATATGGGTTCACTGTATATCACTAGCCTGAATCACACACCCGTATGCCTTTCCTGATATCAACTCAAACCAATGCTCAGGGCTTGGGACTGACTCTGAAATCAGCTGGCTTGCTCCCCCAGTGGATAAAGTAGTCCCCCTCCCTTTTACTATTTACTGCAATACATTGCTTCTCCAGTTACTAGCAATGAGGTGCTTTTCTCCAGTTGTTCCAAAATTTACCCCAGCTGCCCTACTTGACACTAACTCTTACCTTTATTTCAGGCTAGGGACCGGCATTGAGCTAAGCTGAATTCCTACCCAAGTAACTCTGACAGTGCCTCCTGCTTTAATTATTTACAATCATCTCCAGTGGTCATCATGGCAAAGTGGTAGCATTTGCCACTTTGATTTATCACACTGTCGGTTCGAGACCCGCCAAGGACTGAGGTTAAAGGGCATTCACTCAGGGTAACGCTAGTACTAGCCAAAAACAGTCCTTCGAAAGAAGGCACTATCTTAGCCCTTATTAAAAAAGGGAGTCCGTGACGTGAAACCGGATCATTGGGAAGCTTACAAAGGGAGTATGGAATAACTAAATGCTTACAAAGAAGGCCAAAATTATGAATTATGAAGCACGCATCTTCACCACTCTTCTGTATGGAGTAGAAATCCGGACGATATACTCAACGGAGGAACGACAAATTAATACTATCTATCTGAGATGGAAATTCTTGTGTAGAACATCATTTACCCCCTTTTATTAAAAAAAAAAACTATGCAAGACAAGACTGTTTGGGTGTAGGTTGAGGAGGGATGAGGGGTATATTGCACGAAGGATGCTGAGGATTGAGCTGCCAGGCAAGAGGAGAAGCAGTCCAAAGTGGAGGTTTATGGATGTGATGAAGAAGGACATGAAAATGCGTGATGTAACGTACAAGGCTGCAGAGGATAGGACATGAAAATGCGTGATGTAACGTACAAGGTTGCAGAGGATAGGGTGATAAGGAGACGCTTGATCTGCAGTAGTAACCCCTGGTGGGAGAAGCCGAAATACTGCAAGACTTTGCTGCAAGAGAATGTCTTGTCCTCTTCACTGCCTAAGCCACTGTAATAAGACTCGTTAGTCTTCAACTTAATTTAATGACATTTTCATTTTTCCTTAATATTACTTACCACTTAGGATTTTCCCTGTTATTTTCTCTTACCATTTTCCTTTTCTTCATTTCTTCAAACTTTGATGTTTCCTTCCCAGCAATTATAAATTATTCATTATTCAAAGTCTACTGTATTCCAATTCTCTATGTATCTAAGTACTTTATATTTTTTTATTTCTTTATTCCTTCTCTCCTTTTATGTGAAATATTCCTAAGATAATTCAATTTTCGTTGTATTTGAGGAATTTAGTTTATCTTAAATAACCATAAAATCCACAATCTCCCTTATAATGGGGGGTTGGGTGAGTCAAAGCAAAAAATTTAACTCTTTGTGAGAGGAAAATACAAAGAAGGGGATTCTTAATACCTTTGCTCCACCCCATATAGGTGACTATTACAACACACATGTGAACTGAGTAGGCACTCATGCTTCTTGAACAGCATTAAATCAAAATTGCTCTTACCTGTGGGGAGGTTGATTCACACCAGAAGGTCTGGCCTATTTACCCAATCAGTGTCGTGGGAAAATTGAGGCAGAACTTTATCACTAAGGAGCTTAGAGGTGTACTCAAGGTGAATGTATGTGCTTTGACTCAGCCACCCCCTAACAAGGGAAATTGCAGCCATTACAAATGTATACCTTTCTCTCCAAAGAATGAGTTTTACCAACACATCAAAAGCAAAACTATAAACCATAATCTTTTCACCCTCCTGACATTTTTTTATTCCGACTGTCAATCCTGTGTGCTCTATCTGGCCATGAGAATCATCTTATTATAAAATGAATAAATCTCGTTATACTTATGTCCCTCACAAGTGTCTTGATCAACCTTCAACTGAGGTAATAATTTGGAGTGCCCTATGAACTTGAGGAGCTTCATCCAAACACATTTGCCAGGACCAAAGATTTCATCTGCCATGTAGTATTGCCAGTAATGCAAAACTGCGTTGTACCAATCTATATAATTTTAATTATCTCTCTTCTCTTTTTCTTTTTCCTCACCAAGTTGCTTTGCCTGTAGGAAACATCTGCTTTATAATTTTTTACTTTTTCTATCTAGGCTTGTTGTTTGACTTATGATAACAATAATGACATCAATAGTGGCATCTTCCATCACAGCACTGCACAATCTAATGGTGTCCATACACGAAGCAATTTGGCCTCGAGATTACTAAATACCGGGTAGATCTAGTTGGATCCGGGCCAGATTTGATTGTCTGTGGGCAGGCTGTGGTCCACAACCAGCCCATAGACAATCCAATCTGGTCAGATTCAACCATATCTGTCTGGTGGTCTCAAGGCCGAATTGCACTGTGTATGGGCACCCTTAGATAACTCATAGATCATCCAACTATGCCCCTTTCAGAACTTTTAACTGGAACTAATGGCTGTCTTTGCAATCAATCTTCCTTCAAGGAATGGGTCTCATTTTTTTCGCAATTTAGGTATTTTTACTAATGTTTATACTTTTTCTTTTCTATTTTGCTCTTCTTTTCCATTTTTTTTTTAAACAGTATACATAGGGCAGTCTCTATGGGAACAGGAAAACCTGCATTATCAATGTAACTAAAATATACATGAAAATTTTTTTTATTGCTAAGAAATAAAATACATGTAGAAATGCCACCGTCATACTAAGCATAAGTAAAATAAAATGTGTTAATTACTATAATAGTACAGGATATAAAAGTAAATTTTTAAAGGTTTTTCACACTTACACCACTTGACTTAGGTTTAAATATTATTAAGAGTCCTTACAAGAACCAAACTGACTTTATACTTCTGTGTGATGTATACATATACATACTTTCACTGTGTAAGTTTAACCAACAGACCCAGTCTCCAGTTATATATATTCATGACCGCTTCACTTATAAATGTTGTAGCTGCGCGGAGTGTGACCAAATGCTCTTGCACAATAATAGTCTTACAATCAACCTAAAACTTTAAGTACTTAGAAAAGAAAAGATTCAGGGTTCCTCAAGATAATCATTACCCCTAACAGTATCATAAGTATAAATAATTAAGACATACCTTACTATAATTATCACTATGTGAGTGCACTTGAGGTTAAAAAAGTTTAATAATGTTAGTTTCCACTAGTACTAAGGAGAGAGATATACACTGTACAGCTTAAGATAATAATAAACCCAAAAGTATTATTTAAGTAAAATAATTAAGATATAACTAAGTATAAGTTTCACTGTGCATTTGCAATTAAAAAATGTTAAAAAAGTTATACATGTTAATTTCCTCTAATACTGAAAAGAGAGAGTATACTGTACAAGAAGTCTACATTAATTAAAATGGAAAAAGTCAAAGCGATGTCACCAAGATGTTTCTTAAATGTCATGAAAATTCTCACATCAACAGCTTTCAAATCAAGAAAATAATAGCCTATAAATAAAATTCATATTTTACATAAACCTCAACTCTCATCCCATTGGCAAGATACACAGCATCAAAAAGCAAGTCCTAAGGATAAAGGGTATATAATACAATAATAAAATTATCACTTAGATATCTAACTTTGCATAGTAATATCACTTAGGTATCTAACTTGAGCTTGCAGTTATAACCAGTTCTTATAAGCTATATATTAAGACTTGAAGCATCAAAGTAAAATTTATTGCGCAGCGACCTGTGTTGCTGTAGGGCCACTTGATACTGAGGTTGGAGAAGTGCCAGACGAGGAACACTGCGCCAACCTGAGAACTTCTTCGCAAACTCGCTTGTAAATCCAAGCGTCTCCTTTTAATCTCTTCCGACGGATACCAATGACGTCGAGTCTCGGAACGCGGCACACTTCCAACTCGAAACTCAACCGGGCTCCTCCTATGTCATCACGCACCTTACCGCGCAAGGTATATCTGCAAAAAAAAATATAAATAGTATGGCTTTTTTTAAACTAAACCTCTTAAAGATACTTAACTCTATGTTATATTTCTGAGAAAGCCATAAATGGGAAGTTCGTCTGCCAGCTGGCTGTGCCCATTAGATATTCTAGACTGAAATTGGATACATGGAAACTTTATTCTTGAAGCAGAAAGAGAGAAGTGATAGTGCAAAAATCTGATGAGGAAGTTTTTGTGGTTAAGTTCGTTCATTATGTGCAGTATTCCATAGCCTAATAACGAGTCTTGTTGTCCAAGTGGCATATTCTACTGGTCATCATTTTTGTCAACCTATTGTTGTTGTTGTTTGCTGTTTTATGTGTGACTTTTAATCTCCACTATGGAGTGGCCAGATAGGTTACAGCTGGGGAACTGAAGCTGAATGCTATTTAGCACCCAGTGGTGGGCTCTAACAAGAGTCTGTCACTTCCTGAGTCCAGTGCTCTAAGCACTGCACTACCGCATTTTTGTCTGCCTGAATTTGTAATATTTCTTCTCTGGATGACTACTCATCCTCACTTTTTGTGATTAATTACCATTATTGATTTCTTTAAATTGATCAAGTTCGTGGTTTTGTGCAAAAGGTCTCTCAGGTATTAGGCTGCACACATCATCTGTTTTTCCCTGATGTTATACATATTTGATAACAAATATGACTTTTGTAACAATTTAATGATAATGGGTATTGAGTGCCAATGTATGGAAGACTTCATATTCATACAATTTTCAGAGCATAAATGTCTATTTTTCAAGTAATTTTCATGGGACTGCACGTGAGCAGGCAAATTTCAGAGCAATATATCTACTGCACAAGTAACATTCTTTGGACTTCGTGGAGAAAAATTCCAAACAACATAAGTTCATCTGAAGAATGCTACTTCGCTAAACATCCTGAGTAGGTTTGCCATCATGCTTCATTTTAGTCTCAAGAGTCTGTAAATCACCTGAACCAAAGAGCTTTGTGGGAAAGCCAGGGATTGGCAGTGGTCTTCCTTGGGACTGGAGGCTGTTTGCCCAGGCAGTTTAGATGAAGTCAACAACGAGAACAATTTGCATTATATGAAAACATCAGTCTATTGGGCTAGTTAAATAACAAATAGTACTCAAGTGTTGTTTTCAACCTTGGCCGTACACAAAGTATTCCAACATGTTCTAATGGGATATTTTTCTCAAAGTCTCCTGTTTAAGATGGAGGAAATTTTTTTTCTTTTTTTGCAGGACTTAATTCTGGAGTGATCTTCATGCCATTATGTCTCTAAATGAGTCTTTATTCTAATGTAATCATTTAATGGTACTCATCATGTTATCTCCAGTAAAGCTGTCCAAAAGCAGAATGGGACTATCTGCACTGCCCAAAAGGGCAACGCCAAAACAATTTAACGCCAAAAGAGCGGCACCGACAAAGGTACCTGATCTGCCCAAAAGATACTTTTCTTGTAAGTGAAATTTTTTTTTCTCATTTTCCTTTTCCTCAACAAGCTGCATCGCTTTTTGGAGCCATCTGCTTTAGGGTATGACTTTTTCCAACTGGGATATTGCTTGATTTATGATGATGACGATATTAATGACAATAATAATAATAATAATAATAATATCTGATGAGGCTTTCAGGACGGTTTACGTATATATCCTTGTTCTATGTAACTTTTTAACATCACTTCTGCTTAATTTGCTTATACAGTATACCCATTTCCTCATGAAAGCACAGTTTTCTTTCTCCTTTTTGGGGTGAATTTTCCTCAATATGACTTTCAACTCGTTTTTCAATGAATTTTCTAACTATTCTTCATTGCTGTATGTACCATAGTTTTCCTCATTATAGCTTTCTAAGTCATTTTTCAATGAATTTGCCAATTGTTCTTCATTGCTGTGAGTATAATAGTATTATCATCTGAGGTTCTGTTCCATATCTTCATCTATTCTTAGGTGTTCACTCAAGAATTTACACATTTTCAAGAATCTACACATCCATTATAGTTCAGAGACATAAATAAAAAGAATAAAAGTGTATTAGGATAGTTAACAGTAGTAGTATTAATAAGAAAAATACTACTATTACTAAATGCTACTATTGCTGCTACTACTACTACTACTACAACTAATGTTTTTGTTATTATTAAAAGTATCATTACTGAAGAAATAACAAAAACAATTAAAATGCAAAAAAAAATATGACATACTTCACAGTACTCTTACGATACATCACACAATACTTAACAAAACCGAGCCCTTTTAGAAAAAAAAATTACGTAATGTATACATGTTGGTCTTCGGACACAGACAAGTTGGAGGTGGGGAATTAAGTCTGGATGCCCTTCTTAACGCCCCGCAGTGAGCTCAAACATGGATTTGTCACTTTGTGAGTCAAGTGCTCTTAGCCACTGCACTACTGCAGCCCCTACATTATATAATTACAGACTATACTAAAACTTGAAATCTAATTAAAATACGAAGCAGGCGGTTCATATGGAGATAGTAGATGGAAAATGAACTCTTACTTAAATGTAGTTTACTCTCATATGCTTAATTAACACCCTCAAGTTATGTTTGCAGAGAAAAGATGAAGGTTGCTTAGGTAATTGAAAACTGAAATAGTTTCTTTTTTAAATCTACAAAATATGTGTGTGGCTCAAGACCAGTTCATTTATTTTTCCTCTTTATTTTAACTTTATAATGAATAAGTTCCATTTTATGGGCTACACTTATTCCCTATTCAAATGGGGGTTGACACAGACATACTGGAGTTGGGGATAAAGGCTGGTTACCCTTCCTAACTCTCTGTGGTAGGATCAAACCCGAGTTGGTACTCTTCTGACTGGCACACTCTACCACTGAGCTACCGCAGTCCCCGAACGTTCATATGAATGATCATCTATATTTTTCTTATTGATACGTATGCTGTTTATATCTCATTCCTTAGGTCATCCCGTCTGCCCTAACCTTAAAATAATAATTCAAAATCCCTTTAAAGAATGTGCGCATAGTAGGTGTCATTAATACGGCTGTCCGCGTGCATTTCAGGTGCGTACTGTGTGAGCTTTAAGTGTCACCTGTATATTTATCATCACAAAGTTCTAAAGCATTAACTACTCAGATTTTCCTTATGTCTGAACCGTGTGCGCCTTAGGTGTCAATACTGTATCTATATTTATCATCATAAACTTCCCTTAAAGAAGAAATTTTATCTGATTTCCTTAAGAGAATGTGTGAAGTTTACAAGTACTTGGGCATTTTTGTTATAGCATCTATGTGTACTTTAAGATAAAGCCTATTAAATAATTTACACTGATAAATGCACATTATTTAAGACATCAAGGGAACAGCAAATGTTAAAGACATTTAACCTCCAAAAGGGCCCCACCAGGAGCTTCATCAAGCCCATTGGAGGGTGAAAATACATAGTATTTTCACTCTTTCCTTTATACCCTTCAGGTGGATTAATCTCTATATAATTGTGTCCGCGTCACTATGACACACGTGATAAGCTTACATGCAGGTCAACCATTCATATAACCGCTTTCACTAAAAAATAATCAATTATGCATCTGCAACACGTCAACAATTCATACCACTGTATTCAACTCAAAAATAATCAATTATGCATTTGCAACACGTCAACAATTCATACCACTATATTCAACTCTAAAAATAATCAATTATGCATTTGCAACACGTCAACAATTCATACCACTATATTCGACTCTAAAATAATCAATTATGCATTTGCAACACGTCAACGATTCATACCACTATATTCAAGTCTAAAATAATCAATTATGCATTTGCAACACGTCAACAATTCATACCACTAATATTCAACTCTAAAATAATCAATTATGCATCTGTAGTAATTGCAGTTTTTTATAAGTGAAATCAGTAAGGTGGGAGGGAATATGAAAATAACAATGATTAAAAAAAAGAAGTCCCAGAAAGCTACCTTGGGGTATATCAGACCACACACAAGGGGCAATTTACTCGGGGTGTCAGAATCTTACGGGTGATCCTTTTTCCTATGTATCGTAAAGTACTCCTATGCCTACTTTACATTCATCTCCATCACTGACATCATCCTTCATATTCTCTCTCTCTCTCTCTCTCTCTCCTTCATCTGCAAGTTAAATGACTACTAATTATTACTGTACCAACCAACAAAACAGGTTGGTGGTCACTCAAGTAGTGGTTCCTCTCATGTCCTCTAACTCTAGAAAAGTTCCCTCTTTATAGTGACATGACTAAAATATACACATACAAAGGCCGCAACTCCCTGTGTAAGGGATATGGCCGAGTCAAACCACACTCATTCAACACAAGTTAATATATATCAGTCACTCCTCTTTGCACCTTGCACTTTGATGGCAGTTACAAGTCCCTCACCACCATCACCCTGCTTGCGTCACCCAAAAGGTAAGTGGGCAAGGAGCTTATGCTGTGAGGCCCGACAGCTGCAGCTATTTTATATGTTTACTGGTACAGATAGTGCACATAATTACCATTAACTAATAACATATGGGAGAGGAGGACGCAAAAATGATATGCGAGTCTAAAACACGAAATAAAACAGATTTACAAGTTTTATACAGGTGGTGCTATGCAGATAAGACATAATTAACATTAAATACAGACATAAAACGGTATGTCTAGACATACATGTTTTATTAGTGTATATAAGGAGCCAAACAAAAAAAATCAATAGATACAGACATAAAACTCATATATATATATATATATATATATATATATATATATATATATTCCAAAACCTGGGTATAAACGTGCAATAAATAAAATAAAAAAATTAAGATAAATGCCTCAATTAAATATAATGAAAATTATATAAGACACTATGGAAAAAGGCTGCAGTAGCTTAGTGGTAGAGCTCGCAAGTAGGGAGTAACTAACAAGGTCTACTCCCACCTCTGGGAATTAAGAAGGGGATCCTGCCTTAATACCCCAGCTCCCACATGTTTATATATATATATATATATATATATATATATATATATATATATATATATATATATATATATATATATATATATATATATATATATATATATATATATATACACACTAGACATAATCCTTTCATAAGGGAAGTGGCGGAGTCAAAGCTAAAAACTTGACTCTTTGTGGAAGGAATATACAGAGGGGATATTCCCAGTCCCTATGCTCCGCCCCATTTAGTTAACAACTATGACACACAGGGGAACATGGAGGAGATCGATAAAACGTAATTTACGCATGACCAAATTTTGCAAGCACATTATCCAGTGACGTAATAATCATTCACTACGAAATTTATTGGCAATGCATATCATAAAAAATGTGATTATTATTATCATCATCATCATCATACGCCAAGCAACAAGCCCAGCTGGAAATAAGTCAAAGATTATAAAGCAA